>VZTV01047799.1:0-15391 GCA_013400875.1 Anhinga rufa
ACGCGCGGCTCGTACTCCGTGATGCCCATGTCCTTCAGGATCTGCGCCATCACCTGCAGGGCGGAGAGGCACGGCTGAGCGCCCCCCGCCACGCCAGCCCGCCCCGGCCCCCCGGCCCCGGCCCTACCTGCGCGTCTTTGGGAGCGCTCTTGGGCGACGCCATCTTGGCCGCCTCCATCCCGTCCCCTCGCCCCGCGGCGGCCGCTTCCGGTCGCGTGACCCGGCTACGGAGGCCCGGAAGGCGCGGGGGAAGGGGGGCGGTGGTTGCCATGGCGACGCGGCCTGGCATAATACATGCAAAAATCCTGTTTTAATAACAATGTTTGCGGAGGCGAAGCGATACACGAAGCCACAGACCAAGCCTGACGGGCTGGGGGGGCTGTCCCCCGCCCCCCGTGCTGCAGAACAGCCGTAACGCCAGCCCATGCTGCAGAAGGGCGTGTTACTGCATTAACGACTTGGACAGCGGAGTGATAAATTGTCGTCGTTGCCCCGCAGTTGAGGAGAACCGGCAGTTTTGGCAGCAGGACTTTTAAAGCACTGAGCCAGCGCCGTGCCCTCGGGGCCGAGAAGGGCAGCGGTGCCCCGGGCTGCATGGACAGGAGTGTGGGCAGCAGGGCGAGGGAGGCCATCCTGCCCCTCTGCTCTGCCCTGGGGAGGCCGCAGCTGGGGTGCTGTGTCCAGTGCTGGGCCCCCAGTGCCAGAAGGACAGGGAGCTGCTGGAGCAAGGCCAGCGCAGAGCCACAAGGATGCTCAGGGGATGGAGCATCTCCCTGGGGAGGAAAGGCTGAGAGACCTGGGCTTGTTCAGCCCGGAGAAGAGAAGGCTGAGGGGGATCTCCTCAGTGCTGATCAGTGTCTGAAGGGCGGGTGTCAGGAGGGTGGGACTGGGCTCTTCTCAGCGGTGCCCGACGACAGGACAAGGGGCACCGGGCACAAGCTGGAACACGGGAAGTTCCACTGAAATCTGAGGCAAAACCCCTTTGCTGTGCGGGTGCCAGAGCAGCGGCCCAGGCTGCCCAGAGAGGCTGTGGAGTCTCCTTCCCTGGAGCCATTCCCACCCCGCCTGGACGCGGTCCTGTGCCCCTGCTCTGGGGGTGCTGCTCACGCAGGGGCTGGACCGGGGGAGCTCCGGAGGGCCCTGCCAGCCCCTGCTATTCTGTGATTCTGTAAAGCTTGTTCTCCTAGCAGCTGGAGGATTTCTGCCGGCATTCCATGCAAGTCTCGTCAAAAGTTTCTTGCTTCCTGGTGCAAAACAGGAAAAAAAAAAAAAAAAAAGGCATTTTCATGTGACTTTGTCAAACAGGGGGATTAGCAGCGTGCCAGAAGGTGCATCATTAGCCGTGCTGGTCCCAGTGAAGTAAGGTCTGGAGGAAGATGCGATATCCGCACCTATCTGATGCACGGTGGAGAGACGCCAGCCTCCCCCAAGAGCAAGCGACGCAAACAGCTGTAAATCTGTGATCCCTCCAAGTCATCCCCACAACGCGTTGCAGAACGCCCCAGCAGCGGCGAGGGTCTCTGCTGCGCATCCCTACTGAGGATGATGTTTAACACCTGGAAGGCATGCGCTCAGCCTACCAGGATGTAAACGCAACGTTCAGATCTGACGTGGACCCTGAGATGGCGGCTGGTCCCCCATGCCACGGGTTCGCCGGTGTCCAGGGGTGCCAGGCTCGGCATGGCAGGGGGCAGAGGCAGGGAGGAGCTGGAAAACCCGCGCCCAGCACATGCTGGGGCTGGAGGGGCAGGCAGGCAGAATGCCTCTGCTGAGGCTCTTTGGCTGGAAGCGCTGTAGCATTACAGTCCAAGTCATTTGACTTTCATGAGTCAGAGTATATTACACAAAAACATCCTGCGAGGAGGGAGCAGAGGATGAATTCCAGACACCGACCTTAGACAACAAACAAAATCCACTTTTTTTTTTTCCCTTTTGTTTTAGGGAAGAGGCGGGGGAGCTTTTCTACCGCAGGCTGGATGCAGGCTGTGGGTCAGGCTGAATCTTGGCATCATCTGCCATCACTGCCATTTATTCCTGATGCAGTAAGAGGAGAAGATGCGGAGAGCCACTTTCCACAGGGGAGATATTTGTCCTCAAGGCCACAAACGCCTTCTGTGCAGGCAGCTGAGCTGGAGCGGGTGTGCCCGGCCGTGAAAGCATCCTCCCCACTGCCAGCACGTCAGGGCACAGCCACGCTGTGAATGACGGCGTTCAGCTGGCTGCGGGGGCACGGTGCATTGGCCGAATGACTGAGCAGTCACCCTTGGTCTCTGCCCGGACACTGGGGTTTCTTTCAGCATTGGAAAACAGGAAACTGGGTCACGGCGTGGCCAGGCTGAGCACTGACTCCTCTGTCTGCCACCGCCGAAGTGGGGACATCCATCAAAGGCAACTGTCTCCCAGCTGGGAGCGATCTGCTCGAATAAATAGGGACGAGCCGCACGCTGTTCAGCCTGTGCGAGTGTGTGCTGGCCGGGGCTTGGCTCTGCTTGGGGTGTGCTGTTTAAATCCCCAACGTGGAGTTAAGCAGTGGGAATTTCTTCTTAGACGAGTTTTGTAGAGGTGTTAAGGTGCAGCAAAGTAAAAGCCTGGGCACACAGACTGCTTTTCTTTTTTCTGAGGTGTTCAGGTGCCTGAACCTCCTGAAAAAAAGGCACCCCAGCCAGTGCTTCTGCCTCTTGGAGACGGCAGCAGGAATCTCTCCGACGTTAGAACCAGGGATCTGTCAACACAAAGCGGTGGCTGTGTTCAGCACTGACCTTTCAAGCCCAAACACCACACTATTTGGCTTTACAACATGCTGGCTTTTGAACAGTCCTTCAGGCAAGAAAAACTGCAAAGAGCAGAGCTCCGAGGAGAGTGGAGGAGGTTTGTTTTTTACTGGGTACCCTGCTCACGTCTGCCAGCGTTGAGCTGAGCAGCGTGCACAGCCTCTCCGGTGCCGAGCGTCCCTGCTCCCTCCGGCTTCGTGCAGTTAACCTCCGGCTTCCTAGAGCCTTCCCTCATGTCTTCCCTCGTGCTGGCCCCTTTTCCCTCGCCTCCCCCACACTTTCCAGCTTGTAATCTCTGATCTTTTCTGAAGTGGAAAGTAAATCAGGGCTAAGTGGCAGACTGTCTCATTTTGAAGACTGATGTTCAAATAAAGCCTTTCCCATCCTATCTTAATAATGTCATTAAAGCTCTGCCAGTAGAAATTTCTCACTCGGCGGCATATGCTGGGGAGGAGCTCAAGTGGGAAAGGCCCTAAATAAACACAGAATGATGGAAAATTATGTAAATGGCCCAAATGGGCTAATTAAATTTCCAGTATCAAAGAACTGTTCGACCCTACCTGGTAACTGCAGGTGTTTTTGCAGGGTAAGGAGAAAAGCAGAGTGTGGAGGGGGTGCATATTTAGCGCAGCATCATTAGTGGTGTGGAGGTGGAGGGAGGAGGATGGATGACCGCAGAACGGGCAGCTCTAAGGGAAACGGCTGCAAGAAATCAAGCGGCCCCAGCCGATTTCCCCAGAGATTGTGCGGCATGCCGGGGAACGCCGGCACCCCGGGGACCTCCCGGCACAACCTGCGGCGGAAGCCATCCTGTGGGTGAAGCGCCCCGTGCCCGCCAGCCGCAGTGACCGCCTGCGAGCCTCCCTGCTCCTCGGCAGAGCTGCGAGGAAACTGCTCAGCCTAAAGATTTCCACTCGCGGCCCTCGCGAGTGCTGGAAGGGTCTGGCAAACCGCTGAGCACATCCGAGAGGCTGTTCCCGTCTGGCTTCTCCTCGCAGCTCCTCCACCATCGATCTGGAGCCCTGCTGCTTTAAGCACTTAGTCTGATTCACAGAACTTGGAAGGAAATGTAAAAAAATGGCCCTTTTCCAAACACCACGAAGCTAAGGGTAAATATCGGCATGGTAAATATTGTTTTATAATGGTCAATATAATTTTTAAAAGGTTGTGTCTGGTGAGTGCTGGATGTGTGACTCTGATACTCCTTCGCTTTGCGTAAAATGGACTAATCTGCACGTGGGTATTTATCTTCATCGGCTAAATGGTTACGGACATAATTTTGATTATTTTTTTTAACTGATCTCGTAAGAATCGTTGCGCAGAGGGTTGGTGTTGGACGCTCGCTTTGAAACATGCCCCTCTCTTGCCGTGACTCAGGTTTCCGTCGAAGGGGCAGAGGAAGCCAGCCCTGCCCTCGGCTTTGAAACCAGACATGGGCTCCACCTCGAATCACAGCTATTTCAGAAATGACACGGAGCCCTCAGAAGATCAGTCTTTTTCTTTGTTTGACGTCCATATTTTGGTGCCCGTGACAGTCATTTCCATCATCCTGTTTTTCTTGGGAGTTTCTGGGAATTTGATAACGATAGTCATTTTCAGACGCTCGCAGGAGATGAGGACGACAGTGAACATGTACCTGTCCAGCATGGCGCTGTCGGACACGCTGATTTCCCTTGGCCTGCCTTCCGACCTCTACCGCCTTTGGAAGTACAAGCCCTACGTATTTGGGGATTTTCTCTGCAAGTTCTTCATTTACCTGAGCGAAACGTGCACGTACTGCACCATCCTACACATCACCACGGTGAGCGTGGAGAGGTACTTCGCCATCTGCTTTCCCCTGAAAGCCAAAGCGACCATCACCAAGTGCCGGGTGAAACGGGTCATCCTGGCGCTGTGGGGCTGCTCCCTCCTCACCGCCGGCCCCATCCTCTTCCTCTTTGGGGTGGAACACCCCAACGGCAGCGTGCCCCAGGAGAGCCGGGAGTGCAGGTCTATCGAGCGCGTGGCCCGCACGGGGCTGCTCGAGACGATGACCTGGGTCTCCACCGTTTATTTCTTCCTCCCAGTGCTCTGCTTGACTCTGCTGTACGGACTCATCTGCAGAAAGCTCTGGCAGAGCGGGCGGCAGCTGCCGGGCTGCCAGGCTGCGGGCAGGAAAAGGTCCCACGCGCAGACTGTGAAAATGCTGGGTAAGAGCGTTTTAGAAACCCGATTCTGAAGAGCTGCCTTCTTTAATCACTCCCCTGAGGCGCAGAGTGATGCGGGGGATCGTGGAGAGGAGGGACAGAGCACACAGGGTTACACAGATTTAAAAAAAATCAATGGATTTACACTTAATTTGTGTCCCTGGCTGGACGGCGTTCAGGCTAGGGACCTTACTGCACGGCGGGGAAGCAGAGCAGCGTGGCTTGTGGTTGTTTTGAGGTCACATTCCTCATGTCCCCCTGCCATCTCTGACCTTGTGGGATTAAATTAAAGAAATTGGAAAGTTCAGTGACTTAAAACCAAACCAAGCGCTTCCCCTGCTGTGGTAAGGAAAGGTTTTTAAAGCCATTTCCCCTGCAAAATTTCTCAAGCTTAGCGACTGTGGCTTTGTCCGGGATGGCAACAACGCCCGGGTCTGGGCTCACTCGAACGTGGGCTTTATCCCCTGCCAGTGGCTCCCTGTGCCTTGGTGGAGATGCTGAAACTGGGAAGGTTTGGGTCCCCTCCCTCCCAAGCCCCCCCCCCAAATTCTCCTCTGCAGGGAAGCAGCAGCACCCACGCCTGGAGATACCTTCAGTAAAATGTACCCTACTTTAAATGCAAGCAACTAATTTTGTGTGCGACCTTAAGTCCTCGTTGCTTGAGATCACCAGTAACCACAGCACAAAAGCAGCCGGGCGAGGCAGGAGGTCTCGTCTTTGCTGGGTTTAACTTCACAAGCTCATGCCTCGGTCCTTAAATAGCGTAAAGAGACAAAATAAACTCTGCTCAAGATGACTGAAGTGTGCTCTCTTCCTCTTTAGCTGTCGTAGTCTTGGCCTTCGTGCTGTGTTGGCTCCCGTTCCACGTCGGCCGAATCCTCTTCGCCCAGAGCGAAGTCATCCTGTATGACCTCACGCAGTACTTCAACCTCATCGCCATGCTTCTCTTCTACCTCGGGGCTTCCATAAACCCCATACTTTACAACATCCTGTCACACAAATACAGGAAAGCGATGAGCAAAATCCTGCACCACAAGCGAACTCGGCGCTGCAGGAGCCTGACCAGGAGTGAAAAGGTTTCTTCTGAAGGTACGGAACTCGGTTCTTTCACGTCAGCCGTTCGGCATTGACTTAATTCTTGCAACCCAAGCACTTTGCCAGCAGTGTTGTGGGTTAAAACCCGGGTAGATGGTGCACGTGGAGACCGGAACAGGTTTTAGGGCTGTCCGTTTGGCTGCTGTGTTTCCCGAGGTAGGTTTGGAAGGTTTCAGGAAGGTTGGAGTCGATTCACGCTCTTTCTGCACATAGGAGCAGGCACGGGGCAGGCCGGGCTCTTCTCTTCAGAGAGCTTCCCGGCCACACAGTCAGGCTTAAGCGTCCGCAAAGCTCCCGTCAAGGGATTTCTTTCAGTTTTTGCAGACCAGACGTTTTGTTAATCACAGACCTGTGAAACATAATTCAAGTTACTTTGCTCCCACAGAAGCCAAGAGAAAGTGGAAGCTAAAGGCAAGCCAGCTGCTTGCTCTCAGCAAATAAGCCTAAGAAATACAATGTGTAAGGTACTTGAAAGCACTAAGAAATGACTCGTTTAGTGGCACTGTGAACGCATTGCCTTCTTCCTACGGACTGATTTATTGCTCACCCCTCAGGTCTCTTGATAAAAGACCGAAAAATGAGGGAAGCAACCCTTGTTCTTTATTGCAGCTACAGCCAGCTTTCTGCTAAGTCGGAGCCCATCCCTGCCAGGCTCCACGGCAAGAGGCTGTCCTCGCCTTTGGAGCTCATCCGAGTGGAGCAGGGCCAAACCAGGCAGAGGGGCGATGGCTGGGGAGGGAAGCGGGCGCGGAAGGCGTTGGTTGTAAAACAGGCAGAGGCCGAACCCAGATCCCCAGCTCACGGGCTGTTCCCAGCACCCTGCCGGCCGCACGTGAAAGGGTTCAACCGCAGGGCTCGGTCCCCCGGCTGGCGCAGCTCCTGGGGGAGGGCAGGGTTGCACTAAGGCTCCCACAAAAAAACATCTTCCTGGAAGCAAAGTCATTTAAAGACGGCTCTTAATGACACTTGGTAACAAGGCCAAACACGCTCCTTCGCCCGAAATTACACACTCGCACACCTGACTGCTCCTGAACGAGATGAAAACCCGGAAAACACACACACAGCCCCGTAGTCAAATCTGAATACATTTGTATTATTTATTGGCTGTATTAAATATATTATCTATTTGATAGTTACAATTTAGTAATACAATGCATGGCAGCTTTAACATAAGTTTGAGATACCTCAAAATTACAATATGAGAAAACCGAAGATACCTAACAGATTAATACCACCAGGGTGTATCGTTCTGGAATGGATAAGGCTGATGCAAAACCTGGGTTGCGGTCGGCTTTCACGGATACTTTCTGGAAACGCGAATATTTTGTGGCGATTACAAAAGAACTTCCTTTCACTTTTTAGGAGTCGTGACTTGTTAGTATTTACTCTGCAATGCTAATGTATCTCTTAAAATTATCGGAAATATTATTGCCAAATAAACCCCTACAAACTTCGTTCTAAGAGTTAAAGAAATAACCCTTTGGCAACAGAGATTTGCTGAAGGCAGTCTTATTTGCTAAAAGTAGACTATGAAGAGAAATACGGACAGATTGTAAACTCTTCTGCAAACTAAAGACTAATATCTGTATAAAACTCTTTCCAACACTGGAGGGAGAGATTTCTATGATATAATAAATGATTAACTTAAAGTTCTGCTACAAGTAGAACAATACATTCAAACATACATTTTCCAGGACTTTTAATCAAAATAAATAGAGTACAAAATGAAGAGTACATTTTGAAAAGATTAATTTCAGATTGCACCATAAATCTACTTTTAAGAGTATTAAGCGATACTATGTCATAATTTAGGTTTTCCACATCTGAAATACAACACAATGCCTCAAACTATAACGCAACATTAATTCATCAACTGCCATAGGAGAAAGACCCTTAAAGTGATTAGTTACTGGAAATACTTAGCCTGTAGCACTATCACATCCAACATTCCACGTACAAGTGCATCGCTCTGGTGGATATAAAGTGTAGCCGCAGTCTTTGCAAAAATACGCCGAATCTACCTTTCTCTGGCACATTCCAAATGCTATTGGGAAGACCCATTCTGAAACATGTTCGAAATTTGTGAGTTCCAGCTTTCAAAAACATCTGATATAAAGACGACAGCCGTCAGACTCGTCTTAAAGGTACTCGCAAGCAGATTTAACAAGAACAGTCATATGTAGTGCACAGTGTCCGCAAAAAAATACCCGCCAGACAAACAGGACGAGTTTCAGAAGAGTTCATCGCAGGCTGAACATTCCCATCTAGAAAACAATGGAATGTGAAGCTGCTACCGCTGGGGTAGCGAGTCATTTAAAACATTGTATAAATGTTATCTAAAAAGAGTTCTTTCATGTACAATTTCATAATTCAGATTAAGTTAGAAGGGCATCCAAAAGCAGTTCGAACTTTTTATTTTTAGGTTAATAATAGTACAAAAACATTTGCTCAGTTTGAGCCAAACAGTGTAACATTTACCATAAATGCACTCTTTCTCCTTGAAGACAATACCTGTGCGTTTCTGAAAACACTGCAAAGATTTAATCAGAAGCACAGGAAATTACTTTTCTCTCAGGCACTGAGAGTGAAATGCGGATTGGGCCAACAGCTGCTCACCAACAGCAGAAAGCATTTCATTCCGAAATGTACGATACGAAAGGGGCCTCTTCTGCCGTGTTACGTACGAACGCCTTCGCTGTACGGACGTGACGTCCTGCTAACCGTTTGTCTAGCATCTGGATTAAAACTCTAAAAAACGCTGGCACCCTCTACTTTAACACTTGAAATGATTGTTACTGAATCCGAAATATTAAAATAACTGTAAAGTAGTAATATCGCTAAGTCAATATTCTGCTTTCCTTCTACAGTATATTAAATGTGGTATGCTCTAGTAATGTTTTGCAATACAGTACTGCTCTAAGCTTAAGCATTTGTGCTGCTGTATTTCATGTATACCAGACTAAAACAATACCCGAGGAAACACCGCGGATCGACTGCCGCTGCTCTAGTTGTACTTGAAAAGGACTTGCTCTACCAATGCCTTCTCCCTCCAGCTGGCTAAAGGGCCCCGCTTTGAATTCGGAGAGAGGAAGCGTGCGCGCACACACACACCAGCGTGCACAGTAAGGCAGTTTTCTTTGCTGTTTTATCAACAGCTAACCCTGATTACAGAGGACCCAGGATTACCCTTTCTACAAGAAATATGTGTTCAGTATTTGGAAAGGACCTGCCAACCCAGCCTCACTGTTAGCCAGCAGCAGAAGTGGAAACGCACATAACTATACATTTCCAGCTATGATTTTAATTAGAACTAACCATAAATACCCGAAATAGCTTCTGTACGAAAAGCTGAGTACTGAATAGGCTCTCCTCTACTTGATTACAAAGTACTGAATAACAACAGCAAATAAAATAGCAACCACTGCAAATCCGCAGAGAAGAACGATAGCGATGAAGCGCTCTTCACGTAACGTCTTCTTGGTCTCTGCCAACTCAGTCGTCACATCAGCACACGGTGGAACCAGCTCTGGTTTCTGAGATGAGAACACTGTACTGGGACTGTACGGTCCATACAGTTCTTGTGATCCAGTCGAGTCTTGGGACTGACGGCCAGCGCAGACTCTGATCCGATATTCACAGTTTGTCTGCAAGCTTGTGAGACGGAAGGAAGTCTCTGGTCCCTTGTACACCTGGTCAGAAGGAGAGAGCGGAGCACTTTACGTGGGGTTCATCCCACAGACAGCACGCGGTACTTTCCACACTGCTTTACGAGCACGCGCAGCGCCGGACACTGCCTGAAGTCGTTCGCTTCGAGCCAACTTAATAAAGTCTCAGCTTTCATTTCTGAAGAATTTATGATTCGTTTTCTTGTGAATAATTCAAAGCTTCCTACTGTGCCCCACACTGACACACCTGGATTTTGAAGCTCAGAAACCCCCCCGATCTTTCTGTGTAGCTCCCCCGCTGAAGCGCTGTCTGTGACTAACACAGGTAGCGATGCCACAGACCGTAAGATTTAAGAATCAAAAGAGCCGAGGGAAATGCTGGGAGAGGAAGACAAAAGAGCGTTAATCCACGTCTAGGTAACCAAATCTCCCAGCGACTCTCGAGCCCACCGTCACAGTCATTTGCTTTTACAGTACAAGCAAAGAGTCAACGGGGAACTGAAGCTTTATGATCTTTAATCTGGGGCAACCTTCGATGCCGGGAAGGGGCAGCAGGGCAGGAGCCCAAACTGGAAGCTGTCCTCACCCGTCACAAACTTAAAGCCTCATTGAGAGGAGCCGACTGAGACGCTGAATGAAGCACCTTGGGAGCTGGGATTGTAAATCGAGTCCCTTGCCGAAACAAAAGGTATCCCTGCCACTAGCATCACCACACAGAATTTGAACCTTCAAATACAGACATCTTTTTTTGCAATAATTTTTCGAAGTAAGAAACCTCAAGCTCATTGTGTTACAGAAAAGGTACCTGATCAAACTCTCTCCCAGTGGCAAGCTGAAGGATGTAAACAATGGGATCTCCTTTCATCGGCTGTAAAGGTTCCCATGTGATCTTGTAAGTGTTTTCTTTCAGCAGATTTGCTTTGGGTGCTAGAAAAAAGTGATTTGTTGGCATTTCAGAAAAAGAGAACAATGGCCTCGACAAACGATCTTGCTTTTTCAATCAGAAGAAAACAGCCCAAATCACCAATTATTACAGTGACTCATTTTCACAGTTAATGTAGCAAACGGGCACTGGTTTCAGTGACCACAAGGAAGTTTTCTCACTCTGGCTGAAAGTACGCTTTGCTTTTGTACCTTTTCCGTTGAAGAGGTTTCGGCTCCAACGCAAGTGACTGGGCAGCTAAATCTAAGAGCTGAAGGTTTTTCCAGTATATTTTTTAACTACGTAGAGGCAACAGTCATTCAAGTAATTTTAAGCCATTAAGATTTAATTCTTTTTCTTTGCTATATTTCATGACATAAGCTTAAAAAGTGATTGTTATAATATTTGTAGGTTACACTTGTCTTTCTTTTCAAGGGGACAAGATAAGCTTCTGACATCTAATGCTCATACAGATGAGCGGGCACTTTCAAACCGCTAAAGAAAACAGCATTTATGTCCATGTACCATGAGCTGAAATTACATGTTATAAACATGGCGAGTCAACTAATTTTCCTGCAGGTAATTATCATTCTGATCTTCAGAATGACTTTCTCTAACGACAATATTTAACGTTTATATTAGAAAGCAAAGATCAGAGGAATTATTTGGCTCTCATTTGCCTACATGCTGTTGTAACTTTTATCAAATGATAAATAACTCTGAAAAATTACTCTGCAGCTTAAAGGAAACGCTCCCTGTCAGGGGTGGAAGAGCTACGGTGCAGGAGGTGACCACACGCTGGTCCTACACCAGTAGAGCCCTTCTTATACCAAGGTAACGCCTATCACAGGTAGTTTCTGTTCTCTGTCCCACAGATGCCCTGGAAAGAGGCTAGACTGGGAAGAGTCAGGTTTTAGCACTTAACCTAGTACATAAATGGCTTGCAGAAGTTTCTAGTGCAGCGTAAGCTCACCTTTAAGAGATGCGGGTGGAGACTTAGTTGTAGTGAAAGCGTAAACTTCAGAAAACTCTCCCTCTCCAGCATCATTATACGCCTGGATTTTAAAATAGTATGTAGTGGATTCACTGAGTCGCTGCACCTTGTATGTATGACAAGGACCGTTATAAACGGTAACAAACCTGGAAGGAAAACCAGAATATACACCAGTTAGCATTATTCGGTAATCACAGATCTGTACGTCTATCGTAAGTGGAACATTTTCAATCTAACTTAAATACAAAAAAGTGACAGTACATTCCGGGTGCCCCGGCTTTCTGCATACACGCACAATGAACGCTGGGCAGCTTGAGCTCCACTACGGTCGTCAGCAGTTCACGATGCACATTAAATCAGCAGCACGGGCTGTTCATGCTGGCGGAGGTCTTAATTTACATTTACGAAGCGTTCATTCCACCTGTCTAGGCACTAAGCTACAGCCACACACAGGCTACCGCTGAAACTACAGGACCAAACGCTTGATTTGAATCAAGAGAATAACCCTCGTATATACTAGATACGTTGTAATTTCAAGTTAAAGAACAGCTGTCAACCCTGCGTTTCTTACGTGCAATCTGGACTTTGTTTTAGAATTTCCAGAAAAAACCTCCAAAAAATTGGCAACACAGGAAGATGGTAAGATATTACTATCTAAATCATGGACAGTATTTACTGTTTATGAGTAAATACTAGTGCAACAGCTATTAACAGCATTTCTGGTTTCAAGATGGGATGCAAACTAAGGGTCAAACTCTGGGATGCCCTAATGACGTACTAGTGCAAACAGAGGTGAGAATACTTAAAATGTCTTAAAAAACTTGATACGAAGTTGTAAAGCAGCAATACCCTTAACGCTCCGATTATCTTACCTGCCAAACCTGTCCTCCATCTGCAAGTTGAATTGTGTAGGGTTGGTAATTAAAGCTCTGCTAGGACCTTCGCCCCATTTGAGTTTAAGGCTCTGGTAGCTGAAGACCACACATTCAAGATGAGGAGGGTCAGGAGGTAGTGGTTTCGTTTTGGCTTTAATGGAATGACTGAAAGGACCAACTCCAAAGCTGTTTATGGCCTGTATTCTAATTCTAGAAGTGTGAGAAGAGCAGCTATATGGTTAATTTACTGAGGTCCTGAAAAAATGCTAGGAAATAAAGCAAGAGTTAAAATTTGCAAAGAATATAACTCCAAACAATAAAGCAATTAAACTGCAGTTAGAAATTAACTATGAAAATAATCTACTTCACAACAAGTCAACGTTAATTACGTTATTTTCAACATAATGAAGCTTCAGTGTTTCTCAGTATTGTTCAGGTTTACTCCGTTCAGTGAACAAGCGCCCGGGTCTTCCACGTTAACCTGAACCGTTTGCCTCCCACTGACGCTGGAGATCCATAGCCTGAACTAAGTGTTAACCAAGCCTAAGCGCGCACCACAGAACAGCTGTTCTGCTCTCCTCTGTACATCCATCCTCTTTTGGCGAGATACTGATCATCCCATTATACGCATTGCTTCCGAATAAAAAAAAAATATCTAACCCCAGAAAAATCAAAATAAAGTCTTGGCTGTGAGACAGAACGTTAGTCTTAATGCAGCTATCTTAACTCTTGCCGCTAAAACATCACAGTTTGATTCTGGGTACAGTTTTATTTTTTCGGAGTTGCAGAGTATATCAAGCAAATCGTCTGAAGCCGAAGGAAAAATTGCTCTAAAAATTTAACACGCTACCCTCAAAGCTATTGGTTGAAAATTCTACAAACGTGGTTCCAGAATAAAACGATCAATTCTTACCTATACAGAGTGTCAGGCAGCAGGTTCTCAAGAACATGGCTTGTATTTCTTCCAACAGTCACAAGCTGCTTTTCCCCATATTCTATATTGTATCCAGTGATCTCTGACCCATGAGAACACGGTTCTTCCCACTGAATTGCAAGGCACGTTGATAAAGGAACAGAAATTTCCATTTGATCTTCTTCAAGTAAATGCAGAACTGACACTGCTGCAGGCACTGATGCAGGGGTTGTCACCACACCAGTCTCGCCAAACAACCCAACTCCAGCGACATTCACAGCCTGAAAGAGAGACCACGTGTTGTTTGCCAAGCCTACATTTTTCTAACCAGAGAGTCACTCCTGTTGTGCTTCCTTTGGCATGATATTAAAAGCAGTTTGGAAGAGAATGGAAAGCCTCCCAAATAAAGTGTAAATATGGCAAAATGTCTGGTATTGAACGCAACACTAGATCTAAATTTCATTTCTAAAAACATGTAGTTACGAGGGACTGGGGGAGAAGGGAAAGCTTTCTCACCAATTACCTTCTGTATTGCATTAGGAAGTGACAGAACATAACTTTATTCATCTCCAGCTGAAGTTTTTCTTCAAACCGTACGTACTTGTTCATTTGCTTAGTAACACACAACAAAAGGCTTTTCATACCTGGACTCTGCAATAATACGTGGTTGCAGGTGTGAGACCTTTTACTTCATAGCTCTGGCAAGGGCCGGTGTAAACGATATGCATCGATCCTTCCACCTGTCCCCAGTCCAGTCTGTATTCACCGATTTCCGCACCATTGCACGCAGGACTCTGTGGGTTTAAGCGATAAATTTTCCCTCAGCTATTGCACATACACACGTTCACCACACAAGTGCGATCTCTTGTTACGCTGAACAGAGATGCTGGAACAGAAGCACTGGGCATGAAACCTGAGGTCTTTTCTACCACAGCCAAGGGCGTGATTTTGCGTTCAGCCTGTTAAAAGGTTTCCATCTACACACGTCTGTAATAACAACGAGGTTCAGACCAGAATTTTGAATGACTCGTGGCTAAACCACGACAATCTCTTACCACTTGGATGAATTAAGTTTATTATATACTAGTTACCATACCGTGAGGAGGATTAAATGTCACCCCATTCATTCAGTTAAGATGGAAATTCATAGCTGGCACAATTTACAAAACCAATGTGTACCTCTATGAAGAGATGTGCTTGAAATATTCCACCTCAACATTTGTTATTTCTTCCATTTCTCTGTATCCTACATGTGTCGCTAGAATTCTAAAAGCCAGATATTAATTTGTGTATTACTGAAAATCATCAAAACCTACCTCCCATGCCACTACAACACAAGTTGCACTTTTACAAGTTATCAGGGGTTTGGAACATTGATCAGGGGGTCCTGGAGCAGTAGAGATCTCTGCTTTGTCAGAGTGAGGGCCAAACTGCAAGAAAACAGGATTGCATGAAAACAGCAACAGCAGCAGAACAAAAACTGATGTGCAAGTGTATCAGCTGAAGGAAACAAATTATTTTTAACTTGATAGAGAATTAAATTAGTTTCACAGCACCGTTTAAAATTCCTTTCAGGTAGTTTATAAACTGGCCCTGTGCCTCCTGGAGACCTGTAATCCTCCCGCTAACTCCTACTGCTATGGTTTTGTAACTCCTCCTTCCCCTGTAGTCAGGATATGGCTTCCAGAAGCAGCTGGGTCCTGTTTTAGACAGACTTTTAAGCAACCAACATTTATCCCGACCTTTTTCAAACCTGGCGTTACTTGAACACACCCCTCTCTACCCGACGCTATTCCCGCACCACCAATCTGCGGAGCCCACGCTATCTGTCGAACACAAGGCAGTTTCTTAAGGCATTAAGTGGTTATTCACAGCCAGAAATGTAGGGTTTTGCCTGCAGTCGAAGAAATTACTAAAAGTAGTAAGAGAAAGTCTAGCACTAACTTTGGATTAGTTACCTTTGGTACTGA
>VZTV01047800.1:0-16323 GCA_013400875.1 Anhinga rufa
TTTGGAATAAAACAGAAATGTGTGTCAGTTTGTACCTATTACTACTGCAGTCAATTATATTTTATATGAAAAACAGCTTTTCTTTCTATGCAAAAAAAAAAAANAAAGCCACACCTGTGTGGTTTAAAAATGGGACCATGAATAACCTCTGGGGCTCAAGAAAAATAGCCAGTGAGATTTTCTACATGGATGTGGTATTCCCTGGAAGCTCAGGGGAGGAGGGAGGCAAGCCCAAATGAAAATTGAAACTAGCTAAACCAGGCAATCCCTTACCTGTACCACAGGCTACTGGGAGTGTGAGATATTATTTATTCTCTTATACAGCATCTGTAATAACCAAACCTGGCAGGTTAGGACAACAATCAATGGCTGCACTAAGGGGAGAAAAATGCAAACGAGACCTGTTTTAAGTCCATTGTGTACAAACTAAACAAATATAAGACTTTGGAAATGAAAACCAACTACTACTACAAAGAGCAGCATATTGGTGAAGGGGTTCTGTGATGACAGGAAATGCAGAGGCCCAAACAGGGAGATATTCAGAGGGAACTTTCCCTGCAGTGTTTTGGGGGGAGACCTGACAGCACCACGTTACCTGATTCAGGTGATATCTCAAGGATCACTATTTGACAAACTCATAATTTAGGGGCTTTATGATGCTCAGGAGGGAGTGGCAAGTCTGAATTTAAGAGTAAAAACTTTGAAAGAAAGGAAGGAGATAAAAGAGGGGTGGTTTTAATAATTTTGTGACTCAGACTGTTAATTTAAACACCACCAAGGACTGATTTATAATGCAAGAGGCCAATCCACCTAATATATGGCTGTATTTTTCTATTTCCATGCCTGAAAATTTAAAATCTGTATGAAAATTATTGTACAAATGGGTTTCTCCCTCGTCTTCCACAGCCTTGGAAGAAAAAGACAATATTGATGAAAGTAGAGTAGGTGGGTGCAGATTATATTCAAAGCACTACAGTATTCAGCTGTGAGATGACTCTGAGTCAAAAGTTTCAGGGCAATTAAGAACTGTAGAATATTGAGGATATTTTTGTTATCTCACAAATTTTTAATTTTCTTCTTTGTTTTTTTAATTTAGCCTGAAGGGGTTAACTTGCAAAAACCACCAAGGTCAGATATAGGGAACAGCAGCTATGACTATAGAAAAGCATTAATCAGCAGATGCTGCAAAAGAAAAACAGTGTAGGTCTGGAAATGAAAGCAAGTTCTGCAGTGCAGCAGTGCCCAAGAGATATGACAAGCAGCATTTCTGCTGAAAGCGTGAGTGGTGAAATCAGCACAGAAGGATGCAGCTGAGATGCAAGCCTGAACGTCGGCAGAGCACATCACCAGAGAATAAGAACCTTCGAGTCACAAACCTACTGTGCCACTTTATTCTTTTAGCTCTTCAGAGGTTGGCAGTGCTTTAAACGGGAGGCCAAGCTACTGTAAGTACTGTATTTACAGCACACTGCAAGGCATAATGTGAGTGATAAATGTACTCTGTAAAGAGGATCATTAACACTCAGCCTACTAAGAGCTGCAACTATTCAGGATCTTGACCTTAAGTAGGAGAGAAAATGCTGAATTGATAAGGTTTTGTTAAGGTTAAAAACTCCCTCTTACACACTGTCTCAGCTGAACACTCTACAATGAATATTGTGGTTTTAAAGAGGTGGCTAGCTGATGCTATATATTGAATTTGCTTAGCTCTGATTTCATTCAAAGTACCTTAAGACTTCAGGGAGTAAATTAGCACTATCTGGCAGCTGCGATATTCGCATGGCACATCACAATAAAACCCACAGTGTGAATGAATCAGATGCGACCCTGTCCAGATGTGAGAGGGAGGGCGTGGAGGGAAAAGAGTGGAACAACTAATTTTCTCCAGTGATGCTTTATCACTATGCTGACCCTTGGAATGGCAGTGAACAGCAGCAGTATGTGCACAGACTGTTCTTACTGCAGAAGAGCTTTAACTATTTGAAAACAAAACAAAGGAGCACTATAAAATTATCTGCCTGCGGTAGGGAAAGGGAAGCAGTTACAGATACCCTTCTATCATATCTTAGATTTTACAGCAGTAAGAAAAGGCTACAACAAAACTACCCGCATGATTTGGAATAAAACAGAAATGTGTGTCAGTTTGTACCTATTACTACTGCAGTCAATTATATTTTATATGAAAAACAGCTTTTCTTTCTATGCAAAAAAAAAAAAAGTCTCTGGCTCAGTCAGGTACTATAAGACCCAAAAGATGAGCCTTAGACCAACACCAGGTCTCAGACACTGGTGGCTGTTTGCAGCAAAAACTGCAAGGATCAGCAACTTCGCCGTTTGACTGGTACGTAAAGTGCTTGATGCCACTTCACAAACACAAAAATGTGGGATTTTAAAGTATTATTTATATTGCCTAAGCAGGTGTAATCTTGTACCATAGCCCAGAAAAGTATAGCCAGATGGTATGGCCAGTCTGGGACTGTAATACCTTTTCCAGGATTTCAAATGCTGGAGTGAGACAAGGATTCAAAACTTGGAACTGTTCAAGCAGCTCTGCTTAGTATTCTAAACATGCACCACTTAAATAATTCAAATTGGACTGCGCAATGCAGCGCCTTCTAAGCTTGGAAGTCAGCTGAGTGTTGTGCTCACTAGATTAGATAATTTGAGCATGGGAAGGGCATCATACAGTGCAGTGAAAATTGTTTTTTCCCAGGACACACTGGAAAGCAGCTACAAATAGAGCTGTAACCCCTGCAGGTACAGAGTGCTAACAAGTCTCTCTTTATTTGTTCACTTTTTAAAGAATGCATATGTTACATTGGTATCAGAAAGCTTTCTAGAAAATTTTCAGCAGTAGCTGAGGTAGCCTAGCAGCTGGGTCAGTCCTGACGGAGCAAGGTAGGGCACATTCAGTGACCTTTAAGAACAAGCTTAAATCCTGTGATTTCAAGAAGACCTAGCAATTTACTTAAAGTCAGGCCTGTGATTACATATTTTAACAAAGAACTAAGCCTTGGCACACAACTAATGTCCCAGCATGGGCACCGTTCCCTCCATGCCCTCTTGACTAGAAAAGTCACTTTTGTAGATGGAAGTGATCTGGCACCAGTTAGTTCAGATCCACACTAGTATAGTTACACTAGTATAACATTAATTGGGAGAAAACTTATTCCAGGATAAAAGAATGATTTATTCACTGAAGCTTATTTTTCAATAGGGAAAAGATTTATTATAAGCTGATGAAATCCCTCCAATACCTCAACAGCAGTTCTCACTTGCTGTCACAATCCTGGAATAACTGGCATAAGCTAGAACAGCCTTTATGTTCCATCCCCACTGCAACCAACAACAAACTTCTCATTAGCTCCAACAGCAGAGATTTAAGGCAGAAATTGGCAAGCATATTTAAGTATAACCACATTTTCTTTAACATTACTGACGGAGTGCTCTGTTAAATAGGTCCAAATCTGCAATGACTGATGTGAAGTGCGTCTGAACACCTTCTATACAAACACCTTTCCACTGAATTGCCAAAGAAATTTGCTTTCAGCATTTATTGTTGCTGCTGCTTCCCACACACCTCAGATCGAGCAAAATGCACTTGACAAAGGTTCAAAGGGTTTTTTATAAACTGCCCATGCTAATTGTAGCAGCTAGCACAGGCCTGTAGGAAAAAGTTCTTCCCCTTTCAAATCTTCCACTCTAAATTGAAGACCTCTTTTGAAGGTTTTTCAGCCTTAGAAATGCCTAGAGACTTTGACATTTGAGAACAGTGATCACACAATGGAAGCGAGCAGATCTAGCGTATGGCTCAAAGGCAGAGATGTGTGCATGCACAGTACTTCCTGAACAGAAAGAGGTAAGTGCAGTTACCTTCAGCTTTTAACGCTGCCTTTGCATGTCCTATGGCTTCCCACGGTGATGGAATATCTAGGAACACGGCATCTGCAACGTTTGAGACGCCAAACCCATTTTTGCAGACATCCTGGTTGGTCACAGTGACCAGATGCTCCACTCCATGCTCCCGAAATTCCTCCCTGGCCTTCTCGGCTCTCTGTTGGTGGAACTCCACTGTGTACAGGTGTCCTGTGGGAGCCACTGTCCTGATGAGAGCGTGGGAGAGGGATCCGCTGCCCGTACCTAGAAAAGACAAACAACTCATGAAATGCCTTTCAACATTAGAACACAGGTCTTCTCCATTAGTCCTCCTGCTTGGAACACTTACTCAAAACCCAAATGAACAGAAACCATTGGTTAAACTACTCAAAGAAGACAGTCCTTCCTTCACAAGGAGAGAGGGACTAAACAACGTAGGAAACAGTTGTCCTCAACGCACTGGGACTCAACAGAGTCCTCAACGCATTAATTAAAAATCTGGCAAACTCAGGCCCTGTCCAATCTCCCTGGAGTAGAAAAATAATGCCAAGGGTCAGCTATAGCTCTAACAAGTGCTACAAGAGAACACAAGGAAGTAAATGCTACAGGAAATATTCAGGGAAATTAATTAGAGAGTTTTTCTCAAAGTGCCAGACTCTCGTAGGGTGAAAAAAGATGAAGGCAAATTTTAATATATTTTCAAAACCTTATACTTCATTAAAGCAAAGATGTTGGCAAGCTTGAAAATCCTATTGACGTCCATGAAAACAAACGGCCTTCAGGATGTGGAGTCTGTTTGCCCAGGCCTCTTAAGAGACACTGGCCATCCTCAGCTCCCACTGAAATTATCCACAACTAAGGCCTCTCAGCTCCTTGCAGCCACACTGACCAAATGACCTGATTTTGCAGGTGACTTACATACATACATGCCTACACAATCTTGACGAAGTCTAACAAAATCCATCGCATACCTGATATGGTACGTAAGTAGAATTACCATGTACAACCAAGGACTAACTATTAAGACAGATTTTTTCCTTTGTTTTAGTTTGATAATTTAGGCGACTTATTTTTAATGATCCACTGGCATATTAAATAGATGAATGACTAATAACCAACGTTTTCTCTGAAGAAAACACCCATATACCAATTCACATTGCAAATTACTCACTCAAGTGGCATTTAACAGAATAACCCCCCCAACTCAAAACCCCACAGCAGCCCCAAATTATCTGTGTTTATTGATTTATAATTCTGTACTTGGAACACATTTCTCCTGTAGACAGAAAATCTATTTCTAGCTCTCTTCAATGACTGTTCAGGCTAAATTTCAGCCTCAAGGAAGTTCTTTCAACTAACATAAATCTTAAAAAACTCAAAGGACAGAGCCTGAAGTACAGCAGTGGTGAGGAAAGCTCAGAAACTAGTAGAAAGGAAATTAATTAGGGGACACAGGGGCTGGTACAGCTGCTTAATTGGAGCGATACTTTCCATAACCGTACAGGAAGTCGAAGTTTACTGACAGATCCAAGGTTCTTGCCCTCTAGTCACATAAGGGGAGAGACATCGTGGCACTGTATTTAATCGGACAGCTCTGAAAGGGGAGCCATTCAGACTGTAAACAGAGCTCACGGCCCATGGCCCATGTTTGCCACCGGATCAACCGACTGCACTGCGGAATCAGCACCACTCTTCAGCTTCCCTCTGAGAGGGCTCTGACCCCACAGGCAGGCAGCACCCTCCCCCCAGCTTTAATGGGGCAGATTAGTCCGGGAGGGAGACCTACAGATTTTAGCACTGCCCTCAGAGAGGTTCAAGGGAAGAGAGAAACTGTGACACACGCATTTATTTGAAGTGAAAATCCATGCATCCATGCCAGTATTAAAATAAAGCAAACAAAAGGCAAAAGACATGTGCACACATGAAAAACTATCTGGTTGTGGCACCTCTAGGCTCTAAATGTCAGCACAAACTTTTCCCTGGTCAGAAGGAGTAATGGTAGCACAGTAGCCATGTGGTTGTAAAAACTCAAGAAATAGCATGTCATTGATTTTTTTTTTAATTACAAGAGCAGGGAACTATTGTTCACAGGATGCTAAAATGACTGAAATTCTGCCTTTACATTTCATGCCAGAAGGCAGGATTGCACAACAGAGAACTTTTGCAAACTGACGGAATTAATTATTTTACCTCTCAAATGGGTAATACTGTGCACTTTCTATATCTTTGCTAATCTAAAGGAGTGAACAGAAGGCTTGTCAGCACAGCTGGGCTGTAAGCAGAAGAGAGAGGCAGCTTGCACATGTATCCCAGTTTCTTTGTTGGTATTCTTTTGCATTTTTAATCACTTTCCTTTTAGATCTGCTCTTAAAAACACCACAAAAGATACTGTTTGTCTCCTTCCTAGGAAAACCCATTAAGATTTTTTGGCTTATTTTCTGATACTCTTTTTTTATTCACAAACGCTCCAAGCCAAACCGTGAACTACAACCAGGATGTTGGAAGTCACCACTTGCAGGCGTATTACAGACTGAGCTTTTGCTAAACAAGGTTGCCAGGAATTATTTATTGTTGACTGGCTACCACAAACATGAGAATAATGCATATGTATCACATTTTAACATACCAAATTCTATCACACTAACATCATTAATTAGAGTATTCTGAAGATGCTGCCTGCCTTCTCCGTGACAACACCCTCAAAACTGCAGGAAACAAAGAACAAGATGGTTATGAATCACCCACCATTGCAAAATGTCTCCTTGAAGAGATGACAGATTCTAAACCCAGTCCTGTGAAATGATGATGACCCTCAACTCTCATGTGCTTGATAGTTCAGCATGCTTGATATGATTCATTAAGAATATGAGGGTCTGGCAGTTCAGCACAAGTCTGTACTCAACGCAACCCCTAAAGCCCAATCAGCACTGTCTACAGAAGGCAGGGGTTCAACCTATGTTTCTCTGATGTTTTAGAAGGGGAAATGAATGTTTATATTCACCTTTTCCCCTGCAAATCTACAACATTCAACATCTGAGTCCTCCCACCACCTTCTCTATTCCTTTTCAATTTCTCTGTCCTTATTCCAGAATTGCCACTGAAAAAAGCAGATTTCAGCAAAATGTGAGTCAAAGAGTCTTCAACACCAGTTTGGAATAAGCACTAGTCAGGTTCAGGTTTGCTTGGGAAATGAAGGGCATCCTTAGCATGATACAGAATCAGTCAGGGAAGCAGCAAAACACAAGGAGCACTACTGAGACATGAACTAGAATGCTACCAAACCTGAAATATCGTATCTGAATTACCTGCACACAACCAAAAACCTGAATGCCCAAAATTAATATTTTGTATAGAAGAGGCGAGTTAAGAACTGGATGGACTTCAACAGATTTTCATTCTCATATAGGTACAGTGAAATGCCTATGCTCCAGATATGGCCTAGAAAGCAGAAGATAAGACAATTTCTAGAACAGATATACTTTATAATTTTTACACCAGGATGCTTGCCTTTCTGACAGCTTGCACTATAAATAGCCTTAGAAACTGCTCTCTACCACAGGACAATGCCCATTTAACTAGAGCATATTAATCATGAATGAACTCTACAGAAGGGAGGTAAAATGATAATTCAAAGTGTACTGAGGACATTCTTAACATCACAGCTGCTGTTTTAGAGCTCACTCAGGTGAGCACTTAGGTCATTGCTAATGCCTTTGGAAAATATGGTGCTCTTTTACATTGACTGTTCTGTGATCTTAAACATCTTAGTCAAAAAGCAGACATCTGCATTGCAGACTCAAAGCTCAAAATCTGAAGAGGAGGCACTGTGTAGGGGATCAGCATGTAGACAAGGAAGGTGGTCCATCTTAGTCCAAAGGCATGAATGAAGATCCTGTGTTAAAACCACATGAGTTAGGTGGCCAGTGGCCCTGCAGACTGATGTAGCATCCTTCCCTTCTTCTTGGGCTCAAGCACACTCCGTTCTTCTTCTCTGATACCTCTAAGCTCAGGGGAGTGCTTCTGCCCTTGCCTAAGACAAGGAAAACACAGCAGTTTTAGAAGGATTTCAATCCTAACAAGTGGACACCTAGATGAAACACTCTAGCTCAGCACCTACTGATATGTCCTTCTAATTTGCAGACAAGAAAGTATTGATCAGATGAACTCCCCAGTCATTCCCCTGACCTCAGACAGATCTGTTCTTCTCACTCTCTGCTTATTCAACTGACAGGTTTTCCACAGAGAAGCCTCCACAGACCTCAGCCATCTTGAGGCAATGTTCAGGTTAAGATCGTTCCTCAGCTTTTCAAAGCTGCAGTGGACAACAGAACACTGTCAAGAGAAACATGAGTGTTACCACAGCAATAACAGAGTACATTTTTATGCTGTCTTCTGTTTAGTCTGGTTTTCTTATTGCAAAGGATATTTGCCTAACCTCCTGGAATCCCACCCATGCTATAAACATAAGTGAACTCATTCTGTGTTCCACTACATTTCCTCATTGCAGGCTATCACTTGGCTTGTCTTCCCTAAAAATTTCTCATCATGGATGCTTCTTTCTAAAAAAGGAACTACAAATTGTGATTTAGGACCTACAGATGTTTACAGCAGTGCATAAGCAAACGCATTTTGGAATAAAGCTGTAGAAGCTCTTAAGTACATACACAGATTCTTATTGCTTCAAAACAGGAAAAGTGAAAAGTATGCAGAGTATTGTTTAATACTGGGTCAATAAAATATCTAGTTACATTTATTAGAACTGAAGCTTCTGCTGCAAAATTTGGCTACCTAAGATATTCTAAAATGAGTAAATACAACAAAACAACGACAGTGTTGCTGTATTTGTCTCCTAGCTACGCCACTTAGACATAGAAAATAATAAGACAGGTCATGAGTCAGCCAAGAGAACGGAAGGAGCCTCAAAAGTAAAGGAAAATTAATCTTTAGACAGAACTAACAACTCCACAGCTAATATCTGTCAAACACTGAACAGAGGAAGACTGCTCACTGTACATGACAACTTTATGTAACAGGAGAATCATTAATAATTTTTAGCAAATATATGAAGAGATATTAAGCATCTGATGGAAACTACAGTCAAGGGCACAAATCATGGTGGCAGAGGTACAACACAGCAAGAGGAGGGACAGATAGAGGGAGGAGGAGAGGGAGGGAAAGAGCTTCAAGGAGCTGAGCTGGAAGCTGAAAGAGGAAACAGCACATCAAGAAATTCCCTTTACAGAAGACTAGCTCTTTCTCCTGCCTATCTGTTGTGGACACCATACTGAAACAGGCATTTTAGGCAGCAGGCTGGAGGTCTGAGAGAGCCACTGCTCACTGACCAGACTGAGGAGTTGTGGGAAGGAGAGTAGGAAAGTTTTCAAGACTGGCACTGCCTACAAAAGGAATGGGAATGTGAAGACTGCAAAGGATTTTTTCTTAGAGATTCAAGAGTCAAAGTTCTTTAGGGAGGGATCTTCTGCAGAATGGACATAATATTATTAAGTTCAGAGCTTGTGAATGTGTGTTGGTCAAGTGAAATGATAAGATGAAAGTGAGTCCAGAAAGTCTGGAAACAAATGCTTTAGGCTATGAACAGCATTCCTCAACAGCTGCAGGTCAGCCACAAGTCTTAATACATTAGAGTGACGCCTCCTGTGACCACAGTTTTGGTTCAGTTCTTTGGTATGTCAAGAGAATACTATGCTCTCTGATATTTGTACTGATGAGGCCTTTCTTATACTTCGAAAGGTGCTACAAAAGTATCAGGGTTTTCAAATTCTTCTCTCACTCTAACCGGAACAGCTGCTAAGAGGTAGATAAGGGAGACATTATAAAACATAGACTTAATTAGTATGAGCATGTTCCAAAATCAAATTAATACTTACCAACCGTGATCTGTACTTTACACTAAAGGTAGAGCTGCAAACAGTTTACATATACTCAGGCCACAAAAATTGTAAAGACGTGAGCAGTATTTGTCAAAAAGGCTATAAGCACTTCAGAAGAGTCATAAGCATACAGCTGACTTGCTGGGACTCCACAATAAACTATTTATTAAGTATGCATTAATCATTAAGACGTCATTATTTTTTTATGAGTGTACTCTTAACAAAATCTATACCCAGACCATGAGTTCGAAAATCTCGTAATTGTTTTTGCGAAGCTCTAGCGTAAGGCTGGCCAGCAGCTCTCGTTACTCCTCCACAGGGAAACCATGAGGACCCAGAATACTGTTCTCAGTCTTCAGAAATCCAGTCTGTGGGCTCAGAAACCCATTGCTGTGTGGCAATGAACAGGGTTTAGCAATTTTTAATTTGGGATTTAGCTGAAGGGAAACAAAAAATCCAATTAACATTTTTGCTCATGTGAGTCTGATTTTGCTGAATGCTGAAGGATCAGTGGGATGGATGTTGGAATACTTTTGACTAAATTACATTTTGTCTAAATACTATGCTCCATCGAAGCCAAAATATTTCTGAGATTTATCAGATTAAATGAGGTTTCACAGTGCTGTACTGTATTCCCTGATTAATTCTGAGAGTTAGGACAGACACTTGTTTAGGTCTCACCAGGGAAAGAGGACAGTAAAAAAGCCTTGATACATGGGGACTGGAAAGAAAAACAAACAAACAAAAGGGTTCTACATACATTTGTTTGGAAAAAATATCTGAAGGGTTTCATAGTGGTTCCAATGTAGTATAAAAATAAATGTAAAAACCTCAAAATCTGTTGTCAAATGGAGTTGTTATACTCCAGGCAGCTGTAACCACTGGACTGAAAATAGCCTTGCCTGGGAAGTTGACATCAAGGTTAGTTTTGGAAGAGTGGGTGACACAAAAGGAAATATTCAGTTTATTCCTTTATCTAGACAGTGGCTGCACATGCAATGAAGGGATCAGAGTTACCTGATGAGAATTAAAGTTTCACACTACCAGGCCACCCGCAGCAGGTATTTTAGCAGCTATCTCAAGTATCCTTCAATTCTGGAAAGATCAGACTGCTAAAGACTCTATCAGAGTGGGGAATTCCTTAGATCAGGGATTAATGTTTTCAAGAGATCATAACTCCAGTAACGTTAACAGTTTTTAAATCTCGCCATACCTTTATAAATTAGAAATTAGCAGAAGACAGAAAAAGGATCATGTTCCTACACGTCTACCATGAAACATCAGGCAGATGTCAAGTTCCCTTATAGCCTCAATAGAGTATGCCTGGATCATTTAAATTATGCATGCACTGCTGACAACTTTGCTCTTTATATATTTATTAAAGATGATTAAAAATAGTAAAAACTGTATTAATACATTTATATCATTTATGACAAATCATGACTAATCAATTTAAACTGCATAATTCAAGTGATATAAAATTAAGCCTTCTGGTTATTCTACTGAATTTTTATAATCACACACAAAAGATCATTTACACTCGCATTCACAGCATTACAACATGACACACAGGGTATTTCATCTTACTTTATCGATCCTTTCTTCATACAGTTGTGGAGACTAATCCACAATTCCGCTTGCTTACACAGGGTAAACACAGGGTACTCTTCCACAGTCTAATTAGCAAGACAAAAGGAAAAGAGCCTGGCCTCTTTACAGCGCCCGCTTTGCCAGTCTGTACAGCAACTATGTATATCAGTTCAATTTCAAATAATAAAAAAGACAGACCTCCATGCTAATTAATGCTCAAAATACATCTAAAACCAGCAGCAACAGGAAGCTGACTCAAATGTCATTACTAGACCAGATTTCCTGTCTTGTTTCTATTAATCTCCAATGTGCTAGTTCTGTCTAGGCCACACAAGGCTAATCTAGAACTAATGATTTTGGATCACTGAATACTGTCTAATTTAGGATGGCACCAAAGTAGGTTATATCAAAAACTGGAGACTCCGATTGTCAATACCTGTAACATTTTTAATTCAAATCACTGCTTCCAGTCCAAGCAAATTTGCAGTAAGATCTCTTGCTTCAAGGTTAACCAGATGAATTTGATGCAATACTTTCTCTCTCTTTCTTCCTTCCTTCCTTTCTTTCTTTCTTTCTTTCTTTTTCTTGACAGTGAATCTTTCAAGCAATACAAACACAACTATAGCAGTAAAACTGTTCGCTTTTCCTGGAAAGCTGAAGTTATAACACTTTGACAGCACAGGCATTAAAATAAACCTGGGGACAGTTTCCCATTAGCAAAAATGATTGTTTGTGGCTATGACTTTTGACTCCTAACATTTTTGGGAATCTGGATAGGTTACCTCATCAAGATTTTCCATTTCTTAGCTGTTCAGGTAAATGAACTTTTAAACATTTTCATCCTCTCTAGGTACCTTTGACACTACTGAAACCATTTTATGTGCAGTTCTGTACTTTAACATTCACCTATTCCAAGTGAATAATTTGCTGTGTTTATTCTTCCCATCCTGTCTAAACACAGCAGGGAGGGGAAGAGGTGAAGCGCTGCCCAGTGAACAATACTGCCCCATGACAACCCTAAAAAAGCCTGATTGTCCTGCAAACCAAATTATAAACTCATAGGACTCAACCATTTTAGCCATACCAGAGGCTTCTGCACATGGGTTTTCCTGTTTCAAGTGCTGCTATACAGCAACCAGCTCCACATACCACCCATTTCTTAATGTGTGCAACTGGATGCAGAGGTAAGTGACGTTTCAGTTGTGTTGGTACATGGTCATTATGCCTGAAAAGCTGCCAAAACTATGCCTGGGTGGGAAGAGGAAACGTTAAATGCAAGAAAATGGAGTGCAGCACAACTTCGTCATGCTAATCATTTGCCATATCTATGCTTGAGAGGGAAGTGTAGGAAACTGCTTCATAAAAAGACTCAAAGGAAACAGACAGAAAAAACAAGGACAAATTACCTCAGCTCAGATTTTTCCAAACTACAGAGATGCAGTCAAATCAAGCAAGCCTTATACTGCCTGGCAGTAATGAAGTCATGAAGGCATTATTATAAACTGTATCTAACCAGGAAAATATCTATTAATATAAAATTTCGCTCCTTATTTATAAATTAAGCAAATGGAAGCTGTATTAAATTAACCAAGTTTAGAAACAAAACACAGCTCTGTGATGAACACATCATCCATTGTACTTTACAGCTACAGTGGTTTCGCTTGCAGTTGTGGTGCTACGAGGGGATCACACTGAGGAAGAGAAAGATGAAATATACGTACTTACATGGTATCACATTATATAAGTACTGCCAATTTATTTCCTTTATTAGTTCAACACCCTATCATCAGAGTCTCTTTCGCTGGTTTATCTCAACTATTTTCTCTCAAACTGCAAATTTAATGCCTGAACTTTGATTCAAAGCCCATATTTAAAATTATTTTTTAAGTACTTAACAAGAGTTTCAGAAAAGGCAAAGAAAGGCTTATATATATATTTTTAAGATGAATTAATCAAACACATACTCAAAGGTATACCCGTACACGAGGTCAGCATACTGAGGTAAGATTACGTGTTGGAGAAACAGCAGCTGATAACATGTGCACATGAAATGGAACTACTCAACATGTAGGCTGGGAGGATTTTATCACAATGGAAAAAACGGAGACTTTTTGCAAAATGTAACGATAAGCCTGTTTTTTCACAAAAGTGTTGGCGTTCGTTCTTAATAAAGGATTCCAACATATTAATTATTACCTGATTCGCATACTACGGAGCCTGGTTTCAGTTCTAACATCATGGTGATTATAGAGATGTCAGTGGAATACAGAATCTGCGTCCTATGCGGAAGATTCATGGTCCACAGTTCTGGAGTTGGATGAAGAATAAACACCCATCCTCCTTTACTGCAGGTCACTTTGGAGCCATACTTCTTGCCTATGAGGTCCGTGGAATGCCTGATGACCCCATACTTAGTCTGAGTTACAGTGCCATGCTGGACTTTCACGGGAAACATGGATTCATGGCCCAAGAACACAATAGCTGTGTCACCATCCTTTATTGTATCTCCATATTCAACAAAACTCATTGTGACAGTCTTGTAGTTGGCTGATGATTGACACCTAGAAGAGAATAAATATGTCAAGAGAGTTTTGCAGGATCACAATGGAACTGAAACTACAGATATAAAACCAAGTAATTTTATTTTCCCCAATACAGAACAAAAGCCCACTGTGCAAATAAGATGTCAGCAAGAGAACTCCATGAAGTTCAGGGACTTCTCCCCTGCTGCACTCTTGATCATTGATTAAAACCAATGGAAAGATCCCACAGATTTGAATATAACCAGTATTTTTCCCATTTTATGATACATTTTAAAGAAAATTTAGGAAATACATTATAATTTACTCAGCCTGCTCCACAATACTACTGAGAAACTTGCAAGGTAATATCTATTTCAGCACTCTGTTCAATTCCAGTTCACAAGCTCTCAGAGTATGTTATTAAGGAGTAACTTTTATTTCCATCTGCTGGCTTATCCCTTGGTGATTTACAACATAAGACAACTGTTACTTGCCTGGATAGCAGTCACTAGTTATTAGGACCACTAAAAAAAGTTTACTTGAAAAGTTTTCCACATGAAAGTTTAGATATAGGATAAAGGTAGCATCTGCATTAATTTATGCATAAATTTGACTAACTACAAGGAAAAAAGAATAGTGTGGCCTTTAATTTGCCATTGGGGGTGCAAAGTAATTGTCTGGGAAGTGATCTGTGCTGCAACTAAATGTCAACAACCACTTGCAAGCTAATGCAAACAGTTGTATCACTTTAGCCCCATAGTCTCAGAGCTGTTTGAAGAATTGCAATTAAATTTTGTTGTCTTTGAGAAGACAACCTAGAAATCGGAAGGCAGCTTACAATGAAACTTGGCATTGTCTTTCAGATAAGGCAGCTAACTATCTAAGCTGCAGGTCAAGCAGTTTGTGGAAGGAATTGTTTAATGAAGTAACGGTGATCCCAAAGTTAGAAATTAAAGCCTATGACAGAAGGCTTTAAAAGTCAGATTTCTGGTACTTCTTCCATGTGAGAATTAAGAGCAGCGTTACTTTTAGTTTCCAAATAATGATTTGATGCCAACGCTTTTGTATTGAATGTGTAACAGCTTGGTCCTACTTCATCGTTTTCATTAAAAATTTTTCAGTTCTCAAATTCTAGTCTCTTTTTATTCACCAAAACTAACTGTAATTCAATTTGCTGTTAAACAGCTAGATTTATAATTTTTCTGCTGCAGTCACTGAGACAGACAAACAGATGTGCTTGTGGCCAAAACTTCCAAAGCTTATGACATGCTTATTGCATAAGGTATTCAGATGCCAAAGCATTGTCTGGACACACAAAGCCTGTCTGGACAAGGGTGAAATAGTAAGAAGGGCAGCCCATGAATTCAGAAACGTATACAGACTGGACTTTGTGAGACAGTACAAATGCTTAAGTATTTTATAGTTTGCACCTTATGATTATATTAATGTCTTAATCCTTCGTAAATTACACTTGTAGTTCTCATTCTAGATACTATTAATGCAACATAGTTTTCAGCTCTTAGAACAGTACCATTTGAAAGGTGCTCGACTGTAATCCATTTCTTTGACAGTATTTACTGTAGTTACACCCATGTGCAAAAGCAATATGCCCGTGACATGTCTGCAGGGACATGGAGAGAATTATTCTCCCTTTGATTACACAAACTGGCTTCCAGTTTCTTTGCCTTTCTTCGAGCCGCTACACGTGCGACAGCTAATTGTCACAAGTGTACTCTGACATCCCATGGGACGAATCTCTCAGGCTCAGATCTCACCTGGCACGTTATATTCATACACTTGGGGTAAATTTGGTGTCTGTGATGAGTTTTGGTGGTTTCTTTGTCTCCCCCTATGGCAGGGCGCACAGTGATCTACAAACACTCATTTTCATTCATTTTCAATCACTTACCATTCCCTACCAATGCAGAGCCTCATGCACTGCTGTTACATTTCTCTCCTCTCCATGCAGTCAACATGGATTCACCAAGGGGAGATCATGCTTGACCAAGCTGATAGCCTTCTATGATGGGGTGACTGGCTGGGTCGATAAAGGGAGAGCAGTGGATGTTGTTTACCTTGACTTCAGCAAGGCATTCGACACTGTCTCCCATAACATCCTCATTGACAAGCTAAGGAAGTGTGGGTTGGATGAGTGGACAGTGAGGTGGATTGAGAACTGGCTCAACAACAGAACCCAGAGAGTTGTCATCAACGGGGCAGAGTCTGGCTGGAGGCCAGTGACTAGTGGAGTCCCCCAGGGGTCTGTGCTGGGTCCAGTCCTGTTCAACATATTCATCAATGACCTGGATGAAGGGATGGAGTGTAGCCTCAGCAAGTTTGCTGACGATACCAAACTGGGAGGAGTGGCTGATATGCCAGAAGGCTGTGCTGCCATCCAACGGGACCTGGACAGGCTGGAGAGCTGGGCCGAGGGGAACCTCATG
>VZTV01047800.1:26356-49089 GCA_013400875.1 Anhinga rufa
TAGGCTGATAGGAACAAGCCAGCTTGGCTAGCCTGTAACCAGAGCCCACCCATCCAGCACAGGTTAGTGAAGCACCAGGCAATAACTGAAGCAGCTTATGAAAGTAGATAATTTCTAAAGGAGTAGATGTGTCACTACATTCAGCTCTTGTCCCAGGAGCTTAGAGTAACTTGTATTGGCTTAGCTTAGACTTGATACTGGATGCATAGTTGCTCCCTTGTAGTCTCATCACTTCTGCTTGCAGAAACTCACTGATGCTGGACTAGTATGGCTTTACCTGTACTACTGATAAGATTTCCCCCTCTGCCTCTAGAGACTTGGTGACATGAGTTGACTGATGCAGAAGTGTGGAATGGAAGGATTTTGCTTGTCAGATGTAGGTCACCTACATAAAACTCTGCATCTCAGGAGCTTCTGCAGCATAATTAACTTGCTCCCTTGTAAGCCAAAGGCTAGGTTTTTATCAACTGGAATACTCCAATCTTACTGTAGCTGCTTCAGTACAACCCCAAGGAAGCATGCTTTGTTTCTGTAGGTCACCTTTAAGATTGTGTCATCTACCTGCAGATTGCCAGCACTAGATAGCGATGTCATCTGAGCATGACTAATCTACAACCTTGAAGTGTAAAGTCTGTGTTGTCTGCATAAATAACTTTCCTCAGGTGCTAGTTAATTTTTGATCCTAATCAAGCTGAAAAATTATCAGCATGATAAATATTGATGATAGTACTTGCTGCCAGCTGCAAGCTAGGACAAGAGGGGCCCATTGGTGTTCAGAGGTTTTGATAACGTCTCTGAAGAGCTCTGATCTAAAATTAATAGTGAAAACTCAACAGTTCTCTGATAAGGTACAAAGTGCAGTTCAACAGAATCTGACAAAATTCTGATAAAAGGCTTTGCTATAAGTTGTCAACATGGTGTCATGAATATCATTGTACAGGACTGCCTCAGTACTGTACTGATCACCCTCCTGCAAACTGCTGAACAGATGAAATCTCTTAAATTTGTAAACTCAGCCCACAAGTGAGCTAGGGGGATGACTGGATTGTAGGGTTTGATACTGTAAGACTGGCTAATGTCATGTTATTACTCATTCTGACCTGTTTAGATATAGGCCAGTTCAAACTACCTCTTGAAAAGAACAGGGTAAAAACTACTAGCTTAACTCTGTTTAGGTCCTGCATGGACAAAAGAAGTAAGATTAATTTATTTGAAGAAGCTACTAGGCTTCTTGAAATAAAAACTACAATGATGAGTAATTCAGTGCTATTACAGTTATCTTGAAAATGTCAGGTGGGACAGACAGCAAGTTGTTTGCCTTGTCTCCTAGGCACAATGATAACAAGACCTTCCTTGTTTGGATCAATGAGGAGGATCACCTTAGAGTTATTTCCATGCAGAAAGGTGGCAACATGAAGGAAGTATTTACCCGCTTCTGTACTGGGCTAACACAGGTAAATCAATATTGTCTGAGCTGTAGGTTCAAATGGTACATGTTTCTCTGGCTAGAGCTGAGAATGCAAACTCTGTCAAGCCCCCTCTGGAGTCCTGCATGGTGGTGCTTCATAGCCTGGGTCTCTGGGAACACCCTGATGAGGTCCAAAGCTGTTAGGGCTCTGAAACACCTATATTGGCAAAACATTGAGGCTATGAAATCTAGAATATGTCCTCTGATGTGGCACCCTTGTCCAAGTGTCTAAACTGTACTTAAAGGATTTCTACATGGTTCTATAAATCAGGCATTGAGATACCCTGGGTGGGAGGAGGAATTGCTTGAATGTGGATGGGCAAAGCTGGACTGAAGTTGCTTTTCTCAGCTTCTAGTCTTGATATGAACTTTTGAGCCTTATCAGCCCCTTCCCTAATCCTAACAGACATGCCAGCTTGACGTGTACTAAATCAACCTTCCCAATAGATAGTGACTTCAGATTTTGTAGTGTAGCTTAGCCTGTCTCACTGCTAGGAGCAAGATTGAGGCCTTAAAAGCCCCTTGCTGGTAACCCTTTTTTCCAAATGGAGGGGGCTTATGTGACTGACTTAAATAGTTGTTCAAACTGTTGCTATGTAACTGAAGCTGTAAATGAGCTCTAATGGATGATCTACATCTTTCAGGCAGAGAACAATCTTTAAAAACATCCATTCTCTCTATTTATAGATAGAAACTCTCTTCAAGTCCAAAAACTTTGAGTTCATGTGGAATCCACACTTAGGCTACATCCTGACCTGCCCATCCAACCTTGGAACAGGGCTTCGTGCTGGTGTGCACATCAAGCTACCAAACCTTGGGAAACATGAGAAATTTGGAGAGGTCCTTAAGAGGCTTCGGCTGCAGAAACGAGGCACAGGTGAGAGGTGGTGATACAGTGATATCCTAGTCAGGTTGCCCTAAGACACCAGTAAAAGCCTGGCTACAGCCAGAGCCATGTCTTGGTTCACACTGGCAGTGCCTGTCAGACCATCCAGAAGGGACTCTTGTAAGCACGTGGAGAGAACCAAGCCTTAAAATCATAGCTTGAGGGGTTGGGGGTGCTGCCAGTGCTCTGCTTATACCTTGCTGTATCTGGCTATCTAGGTATGCCCTAGGTGGTATTCTGAGCACCAGGTAAGGTGGACCTGATGGCAGCTGCTGTTGTAAGAAGGGATGGGAATCTGATTTAACTTCTGGCTAGGAAATGGCTACAGTAGGTATTTCTGACCCCAGGTTAGATTGCTCTTGGGTTACAAGAATAAAGAGGTGGCTTAATGGCATGCTCAGTGGCTCATGTTGGCAGTCATACGCAGCTTTATCTCCCTGCATGTAGGAGGAGGTAGCAGTGGCAACCTGTAGAGTTGTCTTGCTGTGTTCTCACCTCAAGGGAGTAAAGGTAGGGAAGAAAGGTAGACTTACCTGTGCCAGCAGTGACCGGTGTACTAACTAAATCTCTTGTTCCAGGTGGTGTGGACACAGCTGCTGTTGGAGGGGTGTTTGATGTCTCCAATGCTGATCGTCTGGGGTTCTCTGAGGTGGAGCTGGTGCAGATGGTGGTGGATGGTGTGAAGCTGCTCATCGAAATGGAAAAACGCCTTGAAAAAGGCCAGTCCATTGATGACCTCATACCAGCTCAGAAATAAAGCACTTTATTCTCATGCTTCCTAACTTATTGGATGAATAATAAAATGTTACTCCAGTTCAAACCCCTGGGGTCAGAGCCCACTTAGTTATTACACTGTAGAGAAGTCTTCCATCCATCTGTGTTAGAGTTTATTTTTTTGATGGTTGAGATGTTGCTGAAAATGAAATAAACTGTTGTTTTGGCTTGACATGTCTTAGATGTGTTAACTGAATGTCTTTCGAGATTTAAGTGGCTTGGTTTTCTCAGTTATGCTAGAGGGGCTGGTTTTGTGTGCTAGTACATCTTGAGCAGTCTGCTCAAGTTTGCGTGGCTAAAGCAGTGTCAGAAGTGAGTCTTTAACTTGATTGTAGTTGCTGTAAACTTGAGAACTGGTGTTAAACATGAGTCACTGCAAACATGCCCTACCTCCAAGCTTTGACTTGTGCATCTGCTCGTGGCAACTGTAAGCTGTCATTATCCTGACTGCAGCAAGCCAGGCTGACTCCTGTAAGGGAGAGGAGACAGATCTGGGTACAAAGGGCTACTGTTCTCAGACACGTCCTCCTGGGGCTGCAGGGCAATCCTTTGAGGTCAGTCTTCAGCCCATAATGCTGACAGTGAGCTAGTTTGTGGGGAGAAGATCACATCTGTAACCTCTAGAGATGTGCAGAGTTGGTGTAAACAACTAGTCACTCCTGTGGGTAAGGAGTGAGGTGAAACTTAGACTAAACCCATGCTTCTCTCTAAGCTTTCAGCTCAGCTAGGGAAGAGATGTGGGAGCTGTAAGCTGCCAGTTACAGGAAAATAACAACTCTAGCTTTCTTCAGCTGACTCTTGTTGACATATGCACCAGTTGTTCCATAAACCTAAAAACAAGCAGTACAGTCAATTAATACATGCTAAATAGTTGGAGTTTTTTTCCAAACGGTCTGGCTTGCCAGCTCAGGCTGTTCTCCGGGTGTGAGTTTACAGTGTTGTATCAATTAAGTCTGCTCTCCAAGAATGGCTGTAGTCACTGTATGTGTGTGCTTGCTGTGTGGAGGTGTCGCATTATTAACCTACAAGAACAGCATTTCCCAGAAGCATTGAGAGCTATGAACATTGGACCCATACAGCTTCTGCAGCTTGTGCAACCTGGGAAGCAGATAGCACCTGCTCAGCAGCTCTATCCACAGCTAAAACCTGGCTTTTATAGACAGAGCGTGATGAAAGTTGATGCATAGCTTCACAGCGTGCAGCTTTATATAGGCTTGCGTAGATAAGCTTTCTTTTGTAAAGGCTGTGATATTTCTAAGGCTGTGATTGCAGGCTGTCACTTAGCTGAAGTGATCACTCCAGCTGGGGTAAGCTAATTGAGTTTTAGTGAGGGGAAGGCTGATTGAACATCTCAGATGGGTGGTTTGTTGTTTTTTTTTAAATATAGCTTTCTACATGATTCAAATTTAACTGGGTGGGGGAGAGGAGATCACATGTAAAGAGTTCTGTTCTGTGCTGGGTGATGTTCCTGTATCTGAGTTAATCAGCACAGGGATTTTTCTGTGCAAGGCTTGTGAGAGCAAGGAAGGGAAAATGGTGCAAGAGACAACTGGTTGGTTCTGTATATTCTTTAGATCCCCCTTGCTGTGCTTTGTGTCACTGTTCACAGACGCTTGGCAAATAGCGGGTGCTGCATCTTGTAATCAGAGAGTGTTCATTTAGTGGTGCCTCTCCTCAACACGGTGTCGTTACTGCGCTCACAGCAATTATCTAATGGAAGGAGGTGCCTGAAAACTTGTCTATTTTTTTTTTTTAGCTATGTCAGCCAGACTAATAAAAACCTCTCTCCCTGTGCATCTTGTTGCTCCTATGTCTGTAGCCCACTGGAGCTGCTACATCTCTCTGTCTCATTTAACCCCTCGGTCCCCGCAGTCTGAGGCAGGACCTGTAGCTGGCTAAAAAATCATGGTCAAATCATCAAGCTAGTCTTCAATGCTTGCATCCAACTAGAAAATATTTCTTTTTAATTGGTTTTCTTTCCCACCCACCACCTTTGCTGTGTTCCTTCCTGATGCTGCCATGACAAATAACACGACCATGCTTTTCTTTCAACTTGTACAAAGCAATTGAAAATATTCCAGAGAACAAACCTGTCATGGCAAAAGGCTGGACACAGCGACCTACCCCAGCTGGGACTTGTTAAAAACCTGTGATCAAGAGAGAAATTAAACCTCCTACCCCCTTGCCTTAAAAGCTCCGGGTTGATTCTCAGCATTACTCACCATCGTGCCCCGGGTGCCTACTGTGGGTCGCTCAGATACTGCGGCCGTACGAAGTAGGTCATACGGAGTGGCCGCTTGCTTGTGCCTCGGGCACCTGGAATTGTGCTGGGCGATGGCAAGCTGCCATGGGTCAGGGCTGCCTCAGCCTTAAACTGAGGGCAGAAGAGGGAGGTTGTCAGCTGCTGCTGTGCTTTATACAGGGGAACTGCAATTAGCCTCGCTGGTGGAGCCACCCATGTCACGTAGCTTTTGGGAAGGACGCAGGAGCTGGCGCAGGCGGCAGGGCCCTCTGGACAGGTGAGCTCATGCTTTGCATCACACCCAGCGGTGATGGTGTCATTCCTCCCCAAGCCTGGAGCAGTGCACAGGCTCCTCCGCTGGCTGCAAAAGTGCTGATCGTGTGTGGGTGCGGGCTGGGAGAGGAGAGGGGCCAGGAGGCCCTTTGGGCTGTGCGGGCGTGTGTTGCATCTCTGGGCTTTCCCATGGAGTTTCAGCTGAACTTCTCTTGCTTACAGATTCAGGAGCAGCAATCGTCGCTGCCGCCCTGCTGCCAGGGAGAGCAGCTGAGCTCTGCCGGCTGTAAGGGGGGTTGTCTTGTGTTGTCCTCTTTGGCTGCCTTCGCACGCCCAGCTCCCACAGGCCGGCATGTTGTCCCTCGGCTGCCAGCTCGCAGCTTGAAACATGTGCTGCTTTTATAACGTTTTCAAGGGGAATTTCTTTCTGTCATTGTCTTTTTCTTCTGAACATTCCTGCTCTTCTGGGGGGAGCAGCTGCCTTGCCCTGGCCTGCATGAGGTGCCCACGCAGGGCAATGCCTGCGCCGGCAGCAGTCAGCCAGCCCAGTCCCCTTCCCTCTCGGCATGCGTGGCACAGGGAGCACATTGCTTGCTGGGACCCTCGGGTCCTTATTCAAGAAATCAAGCTGCTTGAGAAACCATTTACCTCTTACATTACACTTACTGGCAGTAGACTGACCATAAATGCTCCTTATTCCATTTTCATGCTATCTACTGGAAAATGATCTTTCACCCGCTTGTGGACTAAACCACACAGAGGATGGTGGTAAGCTCAGCATTGCGGCATCGACGCTAGGCACCCTGCCATGCCGTGGGGAGCTCCCAGGCCTGAGTGAAGTGACCAAGCTCCACACACACTCCCTTGTGCCATGAGCCAAGCGAGAGGACAGGATGGCTGCTTCACGAGGAGGTCCAGGTGCTCCAGGGAGACTCCTGCTTCTTGGGACAAGGTGGCCAACCCAGGTGACTCCTCTCTCACAAAAACAGTCTGGAGCAAGGTGGTTTGGTCCGCTGGTTGCCCAGCAAGAGCCCTGCCCAGGATGCAGGAGGCTGCTGCTCGAGTCCTGCCCTCCGCCAGGGATCCTTGCTCGGCTCAGCTTGGCGCAGCTTTGCTCAGCTCAGCTCAGCTCAGCCCCAACCACAGCTGAGGCCAGGGCAGTGCTTTCCCCCGGCTTTCCGTTTTGCCCAGTGTAATTAATCTATCACTAGGCCAAGAAGAAAAAGGAAGGTGCTGTTGCCTAATGTCTCTGGCACCCATCTGGGAGGGAGGAGGTTTAGGCTCCAGCCTGTCCTCAGATGAGTGTTACCACACTTTTACGCAACGTGGCATAGCTTGAGCAGGAGAGTATGAGTGATTTTTTTTTTCCTCCGCCCACCCACCCACACACAAAAACTGTGGTAGCGTGGTGGGAAGGGCACTCTTCTGGGAATGGAGACAGCATCACAGCCTTTTCATCTCCTGTTTGCTTTTCTTTTTCCCCTGGGGAAGCAGCAGGCCAGCAGGCTCCTTTGGCTGCTCCGTGTTCCTCTGGCTACTCTGCCCTCCCACCTCTCCCAAAGAATCGTAGTTACAAAGCTGGGAATAGCCTGGGTGACCATTTGCTCCAGCCCTCCACCGGTGGGGCAGGGCACTTCATCATCCTGGGGCTTTGTCACGTTTATTTGTCCCCAGGGAAGGAGGAGCCAAACCCAGTGCTGGAGGAGGACACCCCATAGCCTAAGATGTTGAGATGAGAGGCTAATCATAACCAGGTCTTTTGCATCGCTTGACCCTCTTCCCCTCCCTCTGACATGTTGGGGTTTGTTTTCTTATACAGAAATTACGCTTTGGCAGCCCAACTCCATTTCGAGGCCCGCTTGCCCTGGGTTCCTGGCCCCACAGCAGCTCTGCATCACTGGCTGCGAGCCGCCGGCTGCCGCATGGGAAAACCCAACGGCGAGGGCTGCCCTTGGGCTGCAGAGGTGTTTGTACAAGGGGATACTGGGTTTCTCCCGCCTTTTGAAAGACCATCTTTTTTTTTAATTCAAATGCTGCATAGTGCCAGGTTGAGCACATCAGGTGAGAAGCCGTATCTACTACACCCACAGTGTGGGTCTAGTAATTAAATTGGCAGCGTGGGCTCAGACTGGGATCAACAATTAGCAGGGAAAATCTGCATTACCAGACAGGGTAAAAATAAACAGAGATGCATCCAAACCTACCAAAGATTTTTGTTTTCCTCCTCCAGCCAGTGACTAAGACTATGAGAAACCATATATATATATATATTTAAAAAGTGTGTGTGTATATACATATGTATGTATATTTTATACATACATATATGTGTATATTTTAATATATATGTGTGTGTATATATATATGAATATAAACATCAAAGGGCAAAACATCTCATACTTAACACCTGGGAAAATGGACAGAAAGGGTAACACAGAATAATGTGAACGTTGAGGTTTTTATTGAATGTCAAAAGCTTTGGCTAAAAATATAGAATGGGCAACCCCAAGCCTTCTATGATGCAATTTCAAAATAAAACCAGAACTGAAGATTAATTTGATAGATATGCATGCAAGCCCCAGATCTTTGTAAAAACCTTGGCTTCTCACTGTGTTTAGTGCAAGTCGGTGCAAGGTTCAGCCAATGGCTGCAGTCTGATTGCTCTTCGCACATCCATTATTCATGACCAGAGAGTAAAACTGAGAATAACCTGTGCTGAGGAGACCTTGGAAGTGTCAGCTTATATTTTTGCAGTGACTTCTTGTGATGGTGTTTGATGGTATTTGTACAGAAAAGCTTTCATGGATTATCTGGGAAAAGGCAAGACTGGAAAATAAGTGAATTTACTCGACTGAAACCCCATGTTCTTTAGCCTGGTCCAGCTGATCGGTTAGCACATACACCGAGGACAGTTTTGCTGGGATGTAAATAGCGGCTGTTTGCAGTTCAAACACGCCATGTGTTCAAAGCACAGTGAAACCGGCAGGAAAACCAACGGCAGGTTCGGTGTTGGTGCCAGCGCTGCCCACAGGAGCCGATGGAGGTTGTGCACCGGCTTCAGCACAGAGGGCATTTCTCCTGCTTCGCTGTCCCAGCTGGCCTGGGACAAAGCTGGAGGCGACCACAGCAGCGAGAGGCAAACAACATGGTTTTAGGGCAATAGGTGGTGAAGTCATCTTGGGCAGGAAGACTGGTGTTTCAGTAAGCGTGGGCCAGGCTGCATCTGCCCGCAGAAACTGGCCGGTCTCCCTCCACGGCTGTGCTGAAATCCCCTGAATCATCGTTAATCACTGCTCGGGCTGACGATGTTCCTGGGCTGCTGGGCAGAACGTGCCTGGGATTATCGGGAAGCTGGCAGAGCTGTCCTGCGCTGGTGGTGCCTATCTGGAGGGACGTGTGAGGAGCAAGTGACTGAACAATTCCAGATGAGCACGGGAGGAGAGGTCTCCAGCAGGGATGGACACCAGGAGAGCTGTGGGACCATGCTGCTCCACGAGTGGGCCGTCTTAGCAAAGGGCATCGGGATACCTCCATATCGGATCACTGCTGTAACAGCCTCCGAGTTGAGACTTGTCCAGGGAGAGACAGCTCCAGAGATACTCGTGTGAACATGCATGAGAAGAGGATTACGATGGACGGGAGTGCTTCTCGCCCCAGAGCATCAGCTCCTTGCCATGGGAAAGGGATGGCTGGCTTTTTTTTTTTTTTTGTAAGCCATTGTTTTAAGGCAAAACAACATTGAGTATCTTGAGGATGCTCTTTCCCCCGGAGATGGAATAAGCACCTTACTCCCTTCCCTCTGCCTCTGGGATGTCCCCCCTGCCTCCCTGTCAGGCCAAGGGGACATGCTACTGCCAGCACCACTTCCTCTCCTCCATCTGGTGGGTGGCATGGTGTGGTCTCTGCTCCCATGGAGGGGTGGCTGGTGGGCCCTGGCAGCACCCCAAACCTTGCACCTATCTAAAGGGTGGAAAGGGCCATGAGGAATCAACAGCTCAGATATTTCCCACTGCTGAAAGCCTTGGAAGAAGCTTGAGGATTTCATACAGATGTCCTGGAGGCCAGAGGAGAGCAGAGGTGGGAATGCAAGGCCAGGCATGCATGGACACATGTGCAACTGCTGCAGTGCACCCAGCCGCCCCCAGCGCTCAGCCTCAGTGGCCCCCCAGTGCTCTGGGCGCCTCCTCATCCTGCCCATGGCTCTCTGGAGGCTGATCCCCAGCCTGTGCCAGCTCTCACAGCATCCCAGAAGGTCCATCCTTACTCCCCCGGCCAAACTCTTGTGAAACCCCATCCCAGCAGCAGGAGGTAAGTGCTGGGGAGGGCTGCACCTCCCCACCACAGTGATGTACCAAAGGGCTGTGTCCTGACCAACATCCCTTGCCACCAGTGACCACACAGACTGTTTCTCACTCTAAGGCACCTCCTGATGGCATTAACATGGAAGAGAGTCAGGCTGAGAGGCAGTAGGGGTTGCACCAGCCAGCTCTCTGCAGGGCTGTGTGAGATGCACACTAATGCAGCAGCTGCTGTGTATCGCACCTTGCATCTAAGCATCAGCCATCCTTGTGCAATAGCTAAACTGCACACTGGTTATCTCACCAAAGCGCTTACTTTGACTTACTCATTCTGTGGGGTGCTATGAAGTGGGGCAGGGCTGAGGGCTTATCTAGGCGGAAGGCTGAGCTAACCTCACAGCCAGCAAGCGGGAGACGTGACCAACCCGGAGCCATAAGCTACGTGTTTTCTGTTACTTGGTGGTTTGCCTTTTTTGGGTGGGTTTTTTTTGGTGCTTTCTATTTGCAAAGAACCCTGTGGTTTGCAAAGAGACTTGTCAGCAAGATAGAGACCTTGCAGCTTACCATGGGGAAAGCTGCCTGCCTCAGATTGCAGACAACAGCCTGTGTCACTGCTGAGCTGGGACAAGGTGATGAGGACAACCTCAGCAGGGGACAAAGAAGGCCCATCTCTGCAGGACCTGCAGCTTGCTGCTGTGGGGCAGCACCCCTGGCACGGAGAGCTGGTTTCCAAGTATATCAGAGGGGAAGGGTCCCTGTGGCAGCACAGGGCTCTGCCTTGGTTCACATGCCTCACTTCCTGGCAGTAACCTAAATTTTGGACAAAACCAGGCCCCAGCCCCAGCCGGCAATCATCAGTCTGGCCCCAGCTGCCACCCCTGGAGCATCCAGCCTCTTCTTCCACTGGTGGCTGCAGAAACATGGCAGTGTTTCATGCCGGTGGTCACCCATGTCCTCACACGGGCGAGGGGACTGCCTGTTTCAGGGTGCAGCCTGGGCTCACCTGAGTCTGGGCATCACTGCCTGATGCCATGACCCATTGACAGTAAAATGCCACATCCCTCTCCTCTCTTGGGGGGACCAGGATGTCCCCAGGAGCACCCCTCTGCACAGCCCCCTCCTGCTCCCTTCCAAATGTCTTTGAATTGATTCGGGTGGTCCTGGTGCTTGGGCATGACACCCCTGAGCGCCAGGCTGGGAAGACCCTTGCACGTAGTATAAAACACAATTTTAAAAGCAGACAAAAGTTGCATTTTGTTTTTCTTCACAAGGAATAAAGGATCAACCCTCGAGCAGTATTTATGAGAAATGACACCAAGCAGTGGGTCAGCTGGAGCCCATGAAAAGGCATAAGACAGCAGATGGCCAAATACTTTTATATAATCAGTGTCAAAGCCAGCAATGACATGTCTTTGTATTTAGCCTGCGTGCCCTTTCAGTCATTACTTTCCTGGCGTACCTGCACGCTGTCCTCTCTTGTGATCATTTCCATTTTGCTTGTCATTGGCGTGGCCATGTTGAGATTTTCCATACAACTTAGTTCAAGAGTGAAGCCTCCACCAATAACAACTTCTCTGGCAAGCCACCATCTTGTATAGGGTTTGTTTAAATACCCTGCTGACGTGTGCCTTTCAGCTCAGTTTATTCACTTTAGTTAAAGCCATCCCTGAGCAGGGACCACCGAAAACACATATTAGGTTACCTGAAAGGGATTTGGAAGAAACACATTGAGAAGATATAGAGAAACAGTGAAATACATTTATAAACCCAAGAGGTATTTGAGGCTGAATGGGCATGGGAACAGTTATTAAAAAGACTCATAAAACTAGGAAGTAAGGTAAAACAATTTTTAAGATACTGAGAAACATCTTCCAGTGGGTACCAGTGAGGGGGGAAATACTTTGTTGTTTGCTGGCACTGTTAGTCCCATGACACTTTCAGACACAAACATCCACCATTAAGCCTCTATTAATCCTCCCTTCTGATTTCTGTGTGGGTCATTTAGCATTACTTAATACTGAGCTTAGGGGAAAACCTAATAAGCCAACCACTAATCTTTGAACTTGGTACATAATTCTCCATTTGCTATTTCTCAACATGTTCTTTCTTGTCCTTCCACCCCACTGAGAAAAACCCTGGAGTGCCAGCAGAGGTAATTGTGGACGGCAGCAGCAAGCTGGCCATGCTGGTGAGTCTGTGCTCACACCGGCACCTTGGACATGGTGGCCGTGGCTGCAGTTTCCAAACGAGCTCTTGCAGGAGGTATTTTGGGATTTGGAAATGATCCTCTCAGAAAAGGTAGCCTGTGGTGAGGGATGATTATCAAGCCACACTAAGACTGTGGGATCTTTGGAAAATAAGACAAGAAAATTAAATACATATATATTTATTTTAAAAAATGGCACTTATGCTCTGCATGAAGCATGCAGCTAAAGCATATGTTAGAAGTGGCTGAAAGCTTGGCAGTATTTTCTTTCCTTTCCAAGGTAGAAAAGCCCCCCCCACCCCCCAAGGTGAGGGGGTGCGATGATAACCAGGAGAAGGACAACTCCAGGGCTGGGCTTTGGTGGCATCAACAACAGTGAAACCTCAAACTCTGGCCTGGAAAAGAAAACAAGATTGCTCCTTCAGCTTATGCCAGGCTTAGTGCTAACAGTACTTCGCGCTTGTATGATGCTGCATTTAGCAAAGCATCATGCAGGCTTTTAACCAGTCCTCAGTGAGTATTGTTAGCACCATTTCACCTCACAGAGGAAGCAGCTTTGCTGAGGCTGTGGAGAGGGGGGCTGAGGCGGTTCTTGACATGGTCCTCTGCCTTCCAGCTCACCCTCTGGTCACTCTTCTCCTTCTCCAGATGGAATATATGAAAAAACAAAATAATCCTGGTCTGAGATGCAGAATCCTCCCTTAGCTGAATGTCTCTCTCATGCACAAACTCACTCACAGCCCAGGACGAGGACTTCAACCAAGTATTTTTGTCCCAACTATTTGGATTTTATTTATGCCCCTTTTAGTCTGTTCCTTTCTCAAGATTAAAAAAAACAAAACCAACCACAAAAGTAAAAATAAAGTACAAAGGTCTCAAGAGAGTTCAACCTTTCAATTTCCTTGCTGCCTGTCCTGCAGAAATAGAAATTTCTTTTTGGAATGGAAAAGACTTGTAAAAAGCATGTTATTGGAGAGGAAGAGCCTTGTGGTCCACTTGCAGCATGAGATCCCGGTTCCCCCCACACAGGTCACCTCCCACCAGCGTGGGGAGGGCACCAACAGGGACATCACCTCTGACCCAGCTTAGAGCAGACCCTTGTGCCAACCCAAGCACTGGTAGCAATAAAACCCTGCAACAGATGTGGCCGACTCCTGGTCTGCAGCCCCCCAGCTCCTTGTTTCAGGTGTTGTGCTTTGTCCTCCAAGTTTTGGCCACTTTGGGGTGTGGGACCACTGATGCCCTGCACCCTGGGGTGCTGGTGGTGGCAGGATGGGGCTTTGCTGCCTCAGGAAAGCTTGGAGGACTTGGGGGGCAGCAGGAGTAGTTGCAGAGAGTGGGCACCACAGTGATGGTGCACCCGAAGGAGCTCCAGTAAGGAAAGGGAGTAAAAGCAGGGAAGAGCCAGGGAGAAATCTTGCAGGGAAAAGCGGGGTTGAAAAGCCAAGGCCAGAGCATCGCTGGCCTAGCAGGCTGTGTTCCCTCGTTCTCATGGAAACAGGAGCAATGCCCTCCAGCTTGGCTGTTTTCTCAGCTTATTTTTAAAGGCGGCTCGTGTTCAAGCTGATGAGCGTTTCAGCAGCCCCCTTCGCGGGGACTCCCCCCAGCAGGACCCCAGGGTGGCCTTTGAGGAGCAAGGCAATGCTGCGAGGCCCAGGAAGGAGAGCTGCCCCTGTGCCGGGCAAGCGGTATCTAATCAGAGTGATGGCTGGAGCCCCATAAATGGCAGTGCCGGCGAGCCCCGGCCCTGCACGCTGAGGAGGCTCTGACAAGCTGGTGGTAACTCACGTATCTGCTGTAGGTCAAAGTCACATTCGGTGGAGGCCAGGGGCGCGAGCTGGCGTCTTTTGACTTCCCCTCTACGCTGAGCAGGCGAGGAATCTTCTAAATAAAAAATCTCCTTTGGCCCAAGCACAGGAAACAGCCGCCTTTCAAGTAGTCGGGTCGAGCAAGACACTTCCAAATCAGGGCATCTTGGTCTCCCCGTGGCCCTCATGGTGTCTGCGTGCGAGCTCTGAATGGGGAATGCTCTTTTCTCCCTGCGCTAGTAACGGGTGCCCCTCTGTTTCTATTAAAGGATATTGTTTAATCTATGGCTGGGCTGATGTTTGTGCAGGCTGGAAGCTGCAGCCCTCATTAGCAGCAGAATCTTGTTAGGACCTCAGGTCTGTTTGGGGATGCTCATGTTGTTGTGAAGGGTGTAGCTCCAAAACGCAGCAGGGTGTTGCTGTTACAGCCAGGGGTGCTTGCAGCAGGGCTGATGGGTCCCAGGAACTGATCCCCCACCCCACCACTTGGGTGGTGTTTCCATGGGCAGGACCCTCCTGATCTGCCCTAGGGACTTGCAAGACCTGCAGGTCTGAGTGATGCTTTCTGAGCCTGTACATCACTCCACAGGTGACAAGAACGCAGCCCAGGAAAGGGGGACATGGCACCCTGAGGTCTTGAAGGACAACCTCCACCACAAGGGGTGGACAGGGCAGGTCAGCACCCACCAGACGCGAGGAGCTGGCAGCAGGGGACTGCACTGCTTGTAGTGAGCGGGGTCGTGGCACACAAGTGCACGTGCCACCGGGAATCCAGGAACCCAGCTGGATTGGGGCTGAGCTCAGGGACGCTTAGCCTGGCAGGCAGTGAGGGCTGCCACCACCACCAGCTGTGACCAAATGGTACCAGCAGGCAGGGCACAGCCCTTCACCGTCCAGGATTTGGTTACTTCCAACTGCAACACTCTCCAAACCCAGGCTGACTCCACAGCAGCAGGCTGCAGACAGGTGTCCAGTCATCTTTGGAGCTATATTTCTAGACCATCCATCTGCAGGCCACGAAACCAGGGCCACCACGAGTTGCGGCAGTTTGGGGCTGACCTGTTTTAAACCACAGATGGTCCTTCCTGTCACCTCAGAGTCCACCAAGCTAATAGGGCCAAACCTGACATGATGTTTCCTACAAAGCATTAGGGTTTCTGCAGACATGTTCACCCCACTGAGGTTCAGCTTGGCCCAGAAGTTCACAAAAACCATAGCTGCCATTGCCCCAGAGCAGCAAGCAGGGAAAAAAGCTCCCTTGCTTTTTCCTATGTGCACACCAAGGCACTGAGGTTTGCCTTTAGATCAGACACAGCCAGGTCTGGCCGCCAGCATGCTGAGCCACCTCCGTCCCTCCTGCCTTCTCCCCCTCCCAGCTCCTGGAAGGCAAGGAAAGGCGCGGGCTCATCACAGCAGCAGATGACTTTTTCCACGGAAACAGATGCCTGCTTCGGCCGACGTGTTGTCTTTGTATTGAGCTCGATCCCACCTATTCTGATTGTCACTGTTGTTATTATTTCCATAACCATTTTTCCTCCAGACTTCTGGCGTGTTCCTGCTCTGGGAATACATTACTTCAGCCCTGCCCACTCCTGGGGCTCAGAGGCTTCAAAAGGCATCTGAGAGACCGGTTCTTCCTGGTAACAAGTACTCCTTCCTTAGATCCTCTGGGGACATTGTCTGCAGTGCGTGACACGTCAGGAGGAGCTGCCCCAAAAAGCAGGACCATGGCCGTGGCCATGGCAGGAGGCACATCCCGCCAGCAGCCAGCCCAGGAACTGCAAGTGGTGGGGCAGGAGGGAAAGCAGAGGTGCTCTTGGCTAGCACCAAACCGGAGGGTGGCTTTGCTCCTTCTCTGCCAAGGGAGAAAACTTGCCTTGAATTCAAGCATATGACAGTCTAAGCAAGAGCCAATGCTCAAGGTTTTTCTGGGTTGCTGCTGGCTAAGGGATTCACAAAACAGCTTGCTGCTTCCTTCAACGGTGGTGGTGAGATGGTCAGAGTTACCCATCCAGGGAGACTTTAGCATACATCATAGAATCAATAGAATCATAGAATGGGTTGGGTTGGAAGGGACCTTTAGAGGTCATCTAGTCCAACCCCCCTGCAACGAGCAGGGACATCTTCAACTAGACCAGGTCTAGTTCATCCCCCAGCCTGTATTGATACCAGGGGTTGCCCCAACCCAGGTGCAGGACCTTGCACTTGGCCTTGTTGAACCTCATGAGGTTCTCACAGGCCAAACTCCAGCATGTCCAGGTCTCTCTGGATGACATCCCGTCCCTCAGGTGTGTCAACTGCACTGCTCAGCTTGGTGTCATCTGCAAACTTGCTGAGGGTGCACTCAATCCCACTGTCTATGTGGTTGATGAAGATACTAAATAGTACCGGTTCCAGTACAGACCCCTGAGGGACACCACTCGTCACCAGACGACTGCACATCCCCCAGCTCCCTCTATGGGATGTGCATAGGACACCTCTGGTCCAGCTGACACAGGTGCCCATGCCATAGCCAGGGCTGTCAACGAGATGAACAGCCCTTTTTAGCACTGCTTCAAACAGATACCAGTTCCTTACAGTGGGGATGTGAGAGACTTTCTGGCTCCCCAGAGACATGACTGCTGACCATCTGCCTGAGTTGACTGTGAATATTTATGACCTCCAAAAAGGACATCAGCAGCTTGTGCACAGGACAAATAACCATGGGGTTGATGAATTATGCCTCCTCCTAGTTCTTTGCTGAGCTGCGTGACTGTAATACAGGCTTGAAGGTCCTCCTGACAGCATCCTCAGATTCTGTGAACCCTTTTCTCATATCTTCTCCATGAGAGAAAATTTTAGCAAAGTTCTCATAACACTGTAAAAAATTATCACTTTACTTTGCCAAGAAGAAAATTTGGGACCTTCTCAAACTACTCCGCTTACGTCTACCAACAGAGAGCTTTTGTTGTCCTACACGTCAGCCTACCCACACTCATTGCGGCGGCCAGAAAGAAATCTAACTTGAGACTTGGGAAAGTCTGACTCCTACTCTTCCTACCTTGTGACAGACACTTGCACAAGCAGCACCACTCCCTGTGTGCGAGGCCAGGACCTTCCCTTCCTCTTTTGCACATTCTGGCCCACGTGGAAAGTCCTTCTGAGGAGCAGCCAGCAGAAGAGCATCCAGCCAGCCAAAGGAGAAGTTGGTCTAGCAACTAGACAAGAAACCAGGGCTAGGAAGTGTCCTGGCCCCAACCCAGCCTGGATTCAGGCCAGAAAAGAGAAATGAAACCAGCTGAGTTAGGAAGAGGCTCATTGCTATGATTAGGCAGTGTTTTGTCCTTCACCCTCCAGCTTTCTTCCATCCTAGGCCAGCACCCAGTCCTGCCAGCCACGGCTGCTGTGAAATAAGGTAAGACAGCAGCAGATCAGAGCTGTCTTTTGTGGAAAAGCATAACTAGAGAAGGATGTGCCAGTGGGTGACCTTATTTCTTGTTGGCACTCCCCGATGCCTTCCAGGCCGGACCCTCACTGCAGGCAGGCAGCGGTGGTGACCGCTGGTGATCAAGCATTGGCTGTTTGGGGATTCTCCAGAGGGGTGCAGCATGAGGGAACCCCTGCTATAAGCGCTAGAGAGGGAGGAGGAACAAAAGTGACTGTCCTAAAACCTGACCCAATCCTCCAGCAAAGCCTGGGAGGAAGGTGCCAAGGGAGGGAACTGCTACTACTCCATTTTCAAATCCATCGATCTATTCTACCTACTTGAAAATAGAAGCAGAGATCAGATCACTCCAGCCTCTCCTCTTTTGGACTCGGCTCCACTTCTGCTCAGTCTTCTGCTTCAGGAGATGGCCTATTTAGGGACCCCGTCATCCACAGAGACAGGTTTTTAGTACCTTTTCCTGAATCTCAGCCCACTCTGGGATTTTCCACATGGCAGCTGGTGAGTGGGATTGCTGGCAGGCCTTTTTAACTCCGATGGCATCAAGGCTGAGCAGGGCTATGTTCTAGCTCCTACTGGGTTTAACACCTCGTTTCCTTTGCTGTCTGCCCGAGATACGGGGAAAGGAGGCTACACACCCTTTAGGCTCAACAGCAAATTGTACAGCACCATGCAAGCACAGACAGCTTGCTGTGCTAACATCTGAAGAACTGGTCTGGGAGCTCAGATTTGCTGATGACCATGTCTTCTTTGTGAGCACACTGGAGCTTTCTAAATTGGCCCAAGCCCTTCATCAGAGTGCCAGAGAGCAGGTGGAGGCCCTCCTAAGTTGCACAAGGAAGGTCTTTGATGCAGAAACTGCCCATGACTCAGCCCTTTGCCCTTGCACCAGAAGCCAGACTAGAGGGTCCTCTGCAGACAGGGTGGGTGTCAGGCACCACTTGGAGAAAAGATTGAGGCTTAGTTCTCCTGTCAGCCTGGTACGAGCATGAATGTCAGGTACTCCAGCTTAGGTAGTCACTGTCAGGACTGGGGGGTGCCTCCTCTTCTGCACTGCACTTATACACACCTATAGAGCTTGGCACCTATAGAGCTTGGCTCCTTCACAGCATACTACAGCAGCATGCGAGGCATCCAGAAAAAACTCCTCCAGCACAGCCAGTTCAACGTGGTCAATATTGCACAAGAGGTCACTGCTGGCATGACTCCCATGTTGGAGATGTCCCCAACCAGAATGCTTGTCTATATGATATTTAAAGAAAGGGCAAGGTCCAGCAACAAGCATTGACATCGCATGCTCAGTTTGCTGTAATCTTCAGAGCTGTCTCCTGCACTAGAGTAATTTAATTTGAAAAGACTGAGTGACAGTATTTTTTCCAAGACATTGCTGTGGACACAGAGAAGTGGAAGCTCCTGGATTTGCCTGCCCCGGCAGGCTGCAGGGCACTCAGGCTGGGCAGAGGACATAGCTTCAGGTATCCCAGCCCCAGCAAAAGGTTCAATAAAGATTTGGATGTTGTACCAAAAATACACACAAACTTGAGCAGATGTTGGTAAAAAGGTTTGAGCTGTTGGGAAAACAACACTGAACTCATAACAGAGATGGACCCCTTTCCCACACCACACTTCCTTACATCTCTTCCTATATTCTGTGGGAAGCCACTTTCAAACTGAATCAGGGCCTCTCACCTCTCAGGCCATGGGGCTTCTGCAGGTTGAAGTTATGTAGAAGGGATCTCTCAGGAGCTCTGGTTGGAACAGACCAGGGTAGCTTAGACTTGCTAAGTAAGGACAGGAACTTACCATTTTCTGTCTCCAGGCGTACACTCCTTGCTCTAATAAGCTGCAAAGATTGAGCATTGTTGGCAAGAGAGAGTCCTAGTACAGTGTCCCGCACAGCCCTTGGAGGAGAGTGTGGGGGGGGGAAACCAGACCCTTTCAGGGGTCAGAATTTGGCCTCCAACCTTTGCAATGACCTACCCACAGGGTTACTCTATCACCAGTGAATTTAGCAGCACAAAACCCCATTTCTCTGCAGCCAGCAGAAGGGATGACTGCCGCCACGCTCCACGCGCCCCCAGCCAGGACATGTGCATGTACTGTAAGTAAAGATAAAAGGGCAAGTTACAGCAGCGAGCATGACTTAGGCCACCAGCATAACCACAAATTTCAATGCAGTACCCTGCTGATCCAGAGCCTTACTTCCAGGTTTTTGGTTTTCCATTTAGCAGCATGTCTATCTTTGGTTCAGTCCAAATTTAGGACTTGTTTTCATCCCCTGCCTTCCCCAAACTCAGCTGCTAAATCAATGAAACTCAGCTTTGCAGTGAAATGCTGAATGCTACTGCTTCTGAGCCATACAGAAAACTGGAATAAGGCATCATCTGAGCGACAAAACAAGGCACGGATGAAACATTCTTTATTCTCACATGTTGTAGGACAGAGGGGAGGGTAAGGTAGAGGTAACAGTAAGTTAATAGGAGAAGCTGGATGATGGTTAAATAAACATAATCCATAAACCTTGGCTCTCATCTCTCATTTTTATTTTTATCCTTGATGAATGCTTTTGTCACTGCCTTTGCTTTTACTGCTTTGCAAAGGTGGTTCCACATTTCCCCGCTTCTTCAGCAGAATTAGCTAGATGTAAAACAGCCAGGGGAAAAAAATGTTATCTGTCTTACATCATTCAACACTCACCCTGGTGGACCAAGCTAATAATGTTAGCAATAGAAAGAAAATTGGAGAACAGCCTTCAGTGTTTTAAGTTACCCAAGTCACTAGGCGCGCAAACCAGAGCTTGGCTCCCCTTTGCGCACAGCAGAATTCATCCCTATTCCACCAGGATTCACCCCGAGCGCAGCTCTGACCTGAAAAGTAACCTTTTAAGGAGAGCTGCTTCTTGATCAGCAGATCTGGTCCCTGCTCTGAACTGTCACATTTTTTAAGTTGGTTTCCCAGAGAAACAAGCCCTCTGTAGCCACACACTGTGTGTGAGTGCCTGTGCTCCGTCCTCCCTGTAGCTGCTGAACCCGCAAGCTAGCTTCTACCAGGGTCAGTGGATGGATTGGATATAAACATCCCTGCAAGTGCCCTGAAGACAGAGCTCAGAGGAGGAACAGGCCTTTCCATGCAGCCCCTGTGAGCTGCAGCTTTACGCCAAGAGCTGTTTGCACCAACAAATGCAGCGTGAAATGGTGTGGGAAATGGTACAGACAAATCCACATGAACCGGGGGCCACTTGAGGTGGTGCTCACCAAGCTCCTCTTCTGCCACTGGTCAGCTCCCACCATCTCTCCCTTTACACCTTGCAATACTCCTTTTAATGCCTCTCCTAAGCAGAACCAAAGGGCCATCGGGGAGAAAAATGGATGCGGTTCTCTACAGCAACACAACCAGGACAAGCTTTTCCTCCTGCTTATGAAGGCCTCACAGTGAGAGCAGGAGCCACAACAGGACAGTCCTGCCCGTGTTCATTAGTACACAGAGCCCACACAGCTCCTTGCTGGGGCATTTTGTCGTCGTGCCTGTTGCCCACCACTGTGCAGGCCCTGCGTGCATTACAGAATACAGCTAATTAAGTGTGCGTTCTAGTGAGGTGTTTGATACTATAACGAGAAGTCTGGAAAGCACCTAGGAACTGAAGTCATCCAGAAGAGATGACTCCTTCCTCCTTATCCTAGGGACTGCTCTAAATTCAACCATTTACTACAGCCTTGCACTTATTGAGCTAAACTGTCCCCCCAGTCTGAAGAATCACTTCAGCAACTTAACATTGAGGAGATCTCTTTGCATTTGCCATGCTCCGTACCACAGACTGGTATTGAGATGCTTCAGGGGGCCCTGGAGCACTTGTACTCCCTTTCCCCAGGTAGAAGAGCACTTACAGGCCCAGTCTGGAGAGGTTCACAGAGCTCTGACACCACAGGAGACCCCAAAAAGGGACTGTCCCTTGAATCTAGACTTTAGCTTGAAGAAGCGTTCAGCCAGAAGGGTTCAGCTGAGGCTCATCTCTGGAGATAAGGAGAAAGCAACAAGTTTTAGATGCCAGGGATAAAGAGGTTCATGAAGCAGTCAGTCAGATAAAACCACTAATATATATTTATATATATATATATGACTGAACAAATTTGCTCTGGCGGCTGCTCCCAGATTGCTGATGAGGAACAAAACTTCCTGACAGCAAAATTCTGCTTTTGTTCTCCCACTGCATGGGAGCCCTGTGCATGCCACTCGCTGTGACTCCCACCGCAACCGGTGTTTTTAGGGCATCACCTTGGGAGGCGCAGAACAGGGCTTGGCAGCAGCTGATGGGGTCTGTAGCTGCAGGAGGAGAGGATGAGGTGCAGGGCTCCTTCATAGAAAACATGGAGAAGTCTGAGATCGGCTGAAATAAATACCTTCTCCATTTCCACTCGCCGAATCCAAACATCCCAGCGATAAATATTAGGAGTAGTCACTATTAATGCCCCGGCAAAGCTTTGATTACAATAAAAGTGAAAGCTGCAGCAAAATATGTAATTTGAAAAAAATCCTGAGCAAATAAGGAAGTTTCACTTCTTGCCTACCGAAAGCACAAGCAACAAGATTTGTTTGAAGATTAAAACAGACTGCAGGCATGGAAAATGCCAGGCACAGAGCTTTAGAGTTACTTAATACAGTGAAATACAAATGACAAGTGATCCCAGATTATTTTAGAAGAGGCTGGCTGCAATTTGCAGCCTTGGTTAGACTGATTACTAAAGAAGGAACAGCAAAATAGCTTCAGTAATTAAATTTACGAACAGGAAAACAAAGATTCTTACTCTTTAAAAAGCTGGAAATTAATTTAAATATTCAATACTCCTTTTACCTTTCTCAGCAGAAAAGCCTGCTGCCCAACGTGGTCATTTTCTAGGAAAGGAGATGGAACAAGGCTCGACAAGGAAGTGGAAAAAGGTTTTGCAGCCCTACAGGTCTTCCATGGCAAAGCTAAAGACCATTTAACTACACCTCAGCTCCGAAAGCAATAAAACATAATGGAAAATTAAATGTAGCATTAAGGTATTTTTCAACCTGAAAAATACGGAGCTTCAGTCATTATCTTGTGGTACATTTCCCCCCCCTAATGCTTTTAACAATAAGTCAAAGCTTGCCAAGTGGATGATAACACCGATAACCGATGTGGAATCGCTGCTCTGCGTGGAACAAGTGATCTTTGGAGCCCCTTTCTAAAAATATTCCAGGCGAACGCCAACCAGAGCGGTGTTTCTGCATTTGAGAGACATCCTGTGGCCACTGCAGACACTGCAGCGTCCCTCTGCAGCTCGCCTTTCCTTGCAGGACGGACCGACCGACCATCCGTCCGTCCGTCCGTCCGT
>VZTV01047802.1:0-10956 GCA_013400875.1 Anhinga rufa
TTTTCCTCATCCTTGGTGGCAATCCTGAGCAATATTGGGGGAGAGAAGTAGACCTGTGTCACCTGAGATCATTTGGCTGAGAGCTTGAGATAAACACTTTCTTTCTCCCCTACCTGTATCTCAGGCAGATACATCATCCTCCCGTAGCTCGGGAGCTGACTTGATTTAGGTGTCTAAGTATTTCATGTCCTAGCATCCAAAGCTGCCCCTAGGATTGTCTCACACTTCATGCATCTGTCATGGTCATTTGTGTCCCTGACATCTTTGGGCAGGTAACTTACCTTCAGCACTCCTGAGACAACAGATAGCTACCAATAGGCATTAAAGGATGCTCAGTGTGCCTGGGCAAAATTTGTCCTAGTATTGATGAAAAACATTCCTTCTCATCCCTGTACAAGTACTGTAGGACCTGGGCTCTGAGCAGTTTAGTAGCTGTGGGTGAGTGCCAGGATAGAACTCAAACCTGGGGGAGAGCAGTACCTGAACTAGCTCTAAGCACATTGTCCCTAGATGCACGGTGGGATATAATACCTTATAGGACCTTCAGCTCAGACTCCAGAGTGAGCATGGGTGTACCATGTAAGTGGTACCTAGCCATAGGACTACACTCATACTACCTTATTGCTTCTGGCTTCTTTGCACCTACATCAGGGATTTCCACAAGACTTTGTATGGTCCATAGTACCTCTTCAAACGCCATAAGAGTGTATAGACATAGGAGGATAGGGAGGCAGTATATTGCAGATTTGCAAATGACAGAATATATACCTCCAAGGATTGATCTCAATTCTGGTAAATAATTTAGTCAGGTGCCCAGATGCCTTTACAAAATCTGGGTCATTTTACTTCTGTCTTGCACTTAATCTTAACCTTTCAGTGACAATCCAGGACCTTTTTTCCCTAACTAGCATAGGATTCTGCAGACATAGCTTTCCACAGAAATGGGATTTTCCCACATAACCACACATGAACTTGACAAATTAGGTCAGATTTGCAGACAGCTCTTTTCCTGTGTTGGAATGAAGGTGTTTGAAATGAGAGAAAAATATGGTAAATGATATAAAATGTATTGCTTGTTAATGACTAGAGGATGTATGCAATCATGGTGCATTGCAAGTAGGTGCTACAATAATATGGCTTTTCCGTGGGAGGAAATGGAGTTCATGAAAGAGTTACAGTAAATTCCAATAGACTTAGACTTCTCCCATAATCAGTGCATTCATAGGATGGCATGTTTGTGTATGTTGTCCTTTGCCTTGGTCGGTGTGTTTGCAATGTTTTCTGTGTAGTGTAAATATCCCTATGTTCAAACCTGACCTGAGGTTGTTAAGAGAACTGAACTAGCAGTACCCAAACTGCAGATTCTTTTCCCCTCTCCTCAATTGCTTTTGTAGGTAGTGACATTTGAAGACTTCAAGCTTGCTTGCCAAGGTTTTGTGTTACAATTGTTCTGAAGGTTGAGGATCATAAATCTTAAGCATGAGCACTATATTTTTTGAATTAATTTCCTGTGTCAGGTGACAGAAGACTACTGCAAATCTTTGTATGACTTTCTGACCTGACAGCTCTAAATATGACTGGAGTATGTTTTTAATTATTGTACATATCTTCCTCCCCTTCTCCCACCCCCCAGGAAAAAAAAAAATATTATTTTGCTTGCATCGTTGTCTCAACAACACTAAGAAATTTACATGCCACTGCATAGCTATCTAATGAAAATGCAAACGCTCAATTGACCCAAAGTGAACCTCCTGGTTTTGGAGTTGGATGTTAAACACTTCTCACAGGCAGATCAGTAAACTACAAAAATATATATATATGAACAAATTCTTACTATGGCTCTGAAAGGTAGATAAACTGTGTAGAAAAATGAATTGATGGGGATACTTGTTTCTGAGGAAAAGATGCAATACCTATTGAGTTGGGAGGGGTGCCTGTAAGGGGGGTGCATACATGGGTGTGTGAACATATGTTTCTCCTAACAAAACCAGGCAAAATGTGCACTCTGCTCTTCCCAAGGGAATGTAACTTCCCAGTTGACCCATCAGAAAACTGAAATTAACAAATAAAATAACTATTTAGATGACATTATAACTTTCTCCAATTTTCTCATCTCTTGTCTATTTACCCAATAAATACTTTTTGCTTAAAACATTTTAAATGCTTTCACTCAATCATAATTTTACCCAAATGCAAGAGGTGTTTATTTTCTGCTCCTTCATTTAATGCCTTGCTTTTGCTTTGACAATGTTAGACTTGAGAGTTTACTTCACTCGTTGTCCAGTTTTATTCTCTTTGTATTTCCATACAGTTTAGATTAGCATTCATTTAACTTCTGACTTTGTAACATACACATTACTTGTCATGAAACCATAAAACATTCCTGATGCCATCTTCAACCTCAGCTGCTGCACTGTGCTGTAGTATTGCTCTGACATGGTAGCATGCATAAAATACCCTCTGTACATCCATACAAAACACTTCAGTGGATGGGTTTGGTTCTGTTAGGCCTCCTTTGGGCTTGGGTAAGCCTGAAGATCATGAAGGGAGAAAAAATTCCCTTGATGAAAAATATCTACAGACTTTAGTGCTTCCTGAACTGGGGAAATGTGATGCCATGCTCTTACCTTTCAAAGATGTGATAGGCCTTCTCCTAAAGCTCCTCACATATGTGGTCCTATATGTACTTCCTGCTTTGAATTGCCATTAGCATTGGCCTACCCTTCACACTCCTTCTGCCCCGCAGCACAAGAAAAGGAAAAAAACTGTATCTCCTTCCCTGCATGGGTGAGCAGAAGCCAAGGCAAGACTTCTTTCTCTGTCTCCTTACTAATTTGCACCTACCTCAGTGTCTAGCCCTCAGTAGTTCTGGCTACCTTGATTTGAACAGAACATCTCAGAATCCCATTCCATGGTGGTGTGATTGCCAGCAGAAAAGAGGGATTCCTGTGTTCAGGATACTTGGCTTGACCTTCCCTTAATGTTAGTGACTTTCCTTCTAACCTTGGGCAGGTCCTTCTCTGTCTCTGGATTCTTTTTTGGTTGTTTCTGTCTGATGACACCTTCCCAGGGCTATTGACTGCACAGTTCAAAATTGTTGTGGAATATAAATGTGAAAGACTGTGTGGGTGCAAGGATTATTTTTTTTCTTGGATGATTTTCATTGGGAATGGTCCTAAATTCCTGAAGTCTCAGAAAATGAGCTATTGTCCAAGTTTCTTTTCTGTTCTGAAAAAACTGTTATTTTCAAAAATATTTATTTTCAAAAAATATATTTCAAAAATACAGAAATACTTTTCAAAAATATTTATTTTCAAAAAAACTGTTTCAAGCTACCTTCCACTAAATATTTTATGTCTTTACATGAACTATATTTCCTCCAGGATAAATACATCAAGGTGTTTTCAGTGAGACTTAACTCTCTCACTTCTCACTAAGTCCCTACAGTGCTATAAAACTTCTCTTCCAGTGAAGTACACCTAGAATGGCTCATAACTCTGGCCACCACTCCAGTTTTTGTTTGAAGTTTTTTCTCTCATTCTTTCTGTTTTCTTCAGCATCTTAATAATGGATAAAGGTGATGAGGGATATATAGCGCTTCACTATATTTTTGTTAAGCTTTACATTAGATCTCTCAAATCTGTTATGGGAAATAAATTTTTTAAAAATTAGGATAAGAACATTTTGAACTATTACTTGGTTTGCACAGAATGTCACTCTCTTCTCACTTGCATTGCTTTATTTTGGTGCAAATTTCACTGAAACACAAAGCATTGCACCAGATACTGCATTCAGATACTTCTATTAATTCTCAAAAGTAACACTTCTACATGCTGCTCTCAAGGAGAGTTATGTAGCACATCCAGCAGAATTTCATTTCTTCACAGCAGAACAGTGAGAGACCGCCACAATAACTAGCTGTATCTATAGGACTTGATCTGTAGGCTCAAGTTTTAGTCAGCTATGTCTGACCTAGTCACTCTTATTTCTCTTTATAATTAAAAAAGGGCTGGTAGGATTTGTAAGGTTTAATTCATGTCATTTTATAGTAGATATCCAAAATAGATAAAAAATACCTGAAAAACATCTATTTTTCTCTACAGAATAGAGGGATCTTTGTCTGACAATCCTGAGGTAGATACCTGCAGTGTGGAGTTATTCAAGACATATTTCACCTCAAATGTCAGAACACTTGAGGTGAAATAAGGAATTGCACATTACCTTTAATTGCCTCCAGCAATTCAGTTCTTCCAAGGCACAGAGGAGGTGTGTACAATTACAGACAGTAATTGCAACTGCCTCTTGCTCCATGATGTAGTGCTCAGGTGATTGCATGAAGACAGCTGTGATCCTCTCTCCAAGAGCTTAAGAAACAGAGCTCTAAAGGAGTGAATGGACATTAGTGGAGAAGGTTTGTAAATATGATAATAGTAAACATCAGAGGCAAAAATCACATTTTCAAAATTCTCTAAGGTACCTATTAACCTAATTTGCCTCTCTCAGCAGTAACTTATGCCTATCAGGTTCTTACAGATCTTTGAGAATTAGTGTGCCATAAGTGCCTACATCTCTCAAGTATATTTTAGAATGTGACTGGTATCTTCTATCAACATATGTAAGATGATCACACAGCAGAAAAAAGGGAGGTCATGTAAAAAAAGATCAGGACATTACTCAAAAACCTGTGGGGTTTTCTTATGCATTGGTTTATATTGAGTTAAATTATGCAAGTTATACAAAACATGCATATGTGATTTTTATGTGTAACACTTCCATCTGAGAGACCACACACCAGTGTATGCAATCACCCACTTATCCATTACTGACAAAAGTAGCAGTGGGTAAATCCATACATTTATTCCACAAGAACAGAGTGGCATCACTCACAAATATACTACAAAAATCTGGGGTTTGAAAATATCTCTAGCATTTCATTATTACTACTGCCATCAGGATGCAACATAAAACCTTCTGAAAAACAGTGTAATCATAAAAATGCACAGAAGATTATACTAACAATTCAGAACGAATAGGCTCTTGCCATGAAAATCATGCTGGTGCTGAAAGAACATGTTCTTTTACAATAAGTTGGTGATGATTCATTATTTTACAAGAGCAGCTGGAGTAGGGATTACAATAATGGAATCAATGACAAAAGCTGTTCAGTTTACATATTTATGTTTGGGCTTTTTTTTAATCAGCAGTGGAATAACATAACCCTAGGGTTAAGTCTGGTGCCAGAAGAGCTCTTGAAGTCTCCAGCTGATCATATTATGTGAGATGACAACAAAGACTGTGAGTGATGTTTTCAAGAAGCAAGTATAGATACATTTTTGAAAAAGTGGACATTCGGTTAGCTTTGCTGGAAGGTTGCAGAGATATAGAAGTTACCAGCTCTCCCTCAGGATTCTGACAGATAGATCATGTACAGATCACATAGACACCTTAAAGGAGCTACCCAAAAGCAGTTGCCATTACTCCTATGTACACTGTACTTAAGAAACATTCATCTGGGCAATGACAAAGGCGCCAAATGATGTGTCCATGACTTTGCACCATAGAAGCTTTGCTCCTGAGGGTAGTAAGCTGAACAGTTTTAACTTCCTGAGCTTTCAAGTCATCAAAACTATTTAAAGAAACCTGCTACTTCATGTGTTTCCAGTTAAGCAACTTGCTCAGATGTGGCTCAGAATGCTTCCAAATAGCATTTCCTCTTACTTATCTTCATTTATTTATGCAATGAATAAACATATTCTGATATATTACAATATACAAACAAACCTACTGATTTAACAGAACTTTGTTATAGTGCTAGTGGGGCTACTGAATCATTAGAAACATGAGGAAAAGGGGTCTGTGCATAAAGTCAATGCAGTTTTGCTTAGAAAATAAGGTAAGAATGACTGTACATCATCAGTCTAAAGGCTGACTTCAACAGAGACCTGTGGTGAATCTTTCTGGGAACACCAAAACCCTGGCAAGTACAGAGTGGCCTTTTCACTGGCACATTGTGCTAAATTCCAGCAATCTGGTTCAGGACCTTTATGAGACAAAACTTTAACTGGAACATCATGTTTAATAACCATCAATGGATATCTTTCAAGATTATACCTAATCTTTCTTGAATTGGTAGTTTTGACATCACAGAACCTTTTGGAAATAAGCTCCACAATTTAAAAACTATTTCATTCTCTTAGTGTGCATATGCTGAGGATTTAATGTGTTTATAGTGTGCATATATGTGTTTGTTGCTTGAGGTGCAACAAAGCTTGGGAATGCAGGTAAGCAAATGTAACTTGCATTAGTGTTAGTAAGGTTAGATCCTTGTAATGTAAACAAAATGCCTTCTGTTTGCTTCTTGAGAGATTATAATGAGCTTGAGGAAAATCAGCTTGACAAGCAATCTCAGTGCATAGTTCAAGGCAGGTTTTCAGGTACTGCAGCTTTGGCCTGATGACAACTAACTTAAGCTGAAAAAGCAATATTTTAAAATGTGTTTTAGATAAACTTTTGTTTAAAGAAGAATTCTCACTTTTTAAAATTATTTTTTATGTTTTAGAATATGTTTATGGCCAAATTGATTCACAGACCCTTGTTGGTTTTCCACCTCAAGTTTCAAAAGCTTTGTGGGGGAAAGCAAAGGTCTAAACCTTGGCTACCACAATCTTTCCCTCTGCCATTGACCTGTAAGAGGTGATCTGGTTAGTGTTGTCTCTAGCCTGGTTTGACCACTGAGGACAAAAACATCTGTGTTACCCTAGGAGGCCTTTGGCCAGAGTCCAGTAATAGATTCATGGCCAGATGCCTTACCTCCTTTGTAGACCATGACTAATGAACAGCCATGTAAATGTTAACTTTCAGCCTTATTGGGTTCAACTGTTCCCAATCAGCTGCAGGATGCTACCAAAAACTTTGTTCACATAAAATATTTGATGACACTCAAAGGCTGACATTTTTTCCTCATTAGGAAACATGGACAAGAGAAGATCACTGAGCGTACATAAGGGATAAAAGCTGTGGTAGCCTTGTTGCATAGTGCTTAGCTGTGGCCATTGGTTCCTAACACAGCCAGGCAGAAGGCTCAAACTGAAAATTAGTGCTTTTCTGAATGACCACACATAGTAGCTCCATCTACGCTAGGAAATTAAAAAGCACCAAGGAGTGTTCCGCATCACTGGATCTGGACTCTGTACTTATTTAGTTGTCCTGGTACAGTTTTGGCTTATGCCAATTAGCAGGCTTACAAGTAATCCCTGGGCGTAGATTGTCAGCTAGCAAGTACCAGAAACCACTCCTAATATCAGTCTAGATGTATCTATCATATTTGGCAGGTAGGACTGTTTAATACACGGCACACAAGGTTACTCTGTACCTCAGTATGAGAGAAATCAAAGGTGAATTCAATTTTCTAATACAGCTGGAGCTTTCTCATGGCAGCTTGCGACCTGTACTTATTCAGGGCTCCCCCTCAGACTATTAAAGCCTTTAGAAAAAAATTCTGAAGGAATCAGGTATTTTTTGTGCGTGATGAAGAGTGATTCAGCTCACTCTCAAGCTGGCAACTGGTGACTGGCTGACTAACTAGTTAGCACCTGACTATATTGACTAGATCTTCACTGTCTACAATGGGAGCATGAATACCTATGTATACATACTTACATTTAGATATGTTGATCAGGATCTGAATCCTGTCTTCCTGTCTATTACAACCTGGTCGCACCTTTAGGGTGATTTTCCTCCAACCCTTGCTAATCTTTGCTTTCAGTTCTGCCTGTGTTATTAATGCTGAAAGGAGTCCAAATTTCTGTGTATTTCAACAGGACACACTTGCCATCTTTTGAAGAAATTCCTAAACAATTTTAGCTTTTCATCACAGCCATTCTTGCTAACTTTGTATCTGCATATTTAGCTTAGCAGAGAGACTCTAGGATGTGCAGTGGATGTTAAAAATGTCTAGTTTTCTAAATAAATAGAAAATTAAAATGGTTGCAAATACATTTCAGCAAGAGAAATTATTTTAGAGATCAATTGCATTAAAGGATAATATTCTTAATAGCATTTTCATGTCACAGCTAATTAAATTAAAAAATATGTTTCGTGCTCTAAGGAACACAAGCATTAAAATTTCTGGTTTATGGTGCAGATGGAAAGAACTCCTATTTCATACTTTCCACATACAGCACAGACTGTAACGCAAATGGTGTGATATTATCCTGGAATAGTGAAAGGAATTCCATGGGAAATATAACTTCATGAGGCATTTTACCTGAGGCTGAACTTATAATCTTCTCCACTGATACAAACTGTTCTCATTTGTACTGTTTCATCTGAGGCATCTCATCTTCACTTCCAGTGCTTTTCTCAGGGGAAACCCTGAACTCTGATATACCAAAATATAAAACAAAACAGCCCTAAAATGTATAATCTGTCTGTAGAGTTAATGAAAGTATTTTTCTTAATGTGACTGCCATAAAACATTAAAACCTCCTCATTTGTTTAACCTTCTACACCAGAAGCTTTCCAGATATGTTGCTCCCACTAGAAACAGGGAGTTTAAAGCCTCTGAAGTGCAAATAAAATGTGAATCCAGTAAAGTGAGTAGCTATACCTTTCTTTTTTGAGGTGAAAATTGGTCCTTCTAGCTATAACATATTCTTTGTTTTTTCTAGTTTTAAACCAGCAGTATTTTCATCCTAAATTCTCCAGTGGCATCAATGGTAACTGAAATCTGCAGTCAATCCATATGTAATTTAAAATATGATCTTCATAGAATAATTTTCCCTCATACCATTATGTCACTGTGTCCCAGTCCTGAGGAAAGGTGTCATTGTTACAGGTGAAAAGCATGTTTATTATTACCGGCCAATTTTCTCCCAATCTCAGCTCCCAAAAAATCATGTTTCTTCTGGTTGTTTTCATACTATGATTAGGAGAAAATAAGTAAGTACGTACGAAACCTTTGAGCTAGACACATATAAGGTGGGAGTAGACTCTTTACCTGATGGCTGGTAATTTATCTGATAATTGTGGTTAAATCTAAATCTGAAAGAAGAATTTGTAGATGTATATATGATGAATTGATTAAAATGTAAATGAGTAACTGTTAAATGTTATGGTAGAAAACTACGCACACTTGTGGTGCTTTGACCCTGTCTGGACACCAAGTGCCCACCAAAGCTGATCTATCACTCCCTGTCCCCAGCTTGACAGGGGAGAGAAAATACAATGAAAGGCTCGTGTGTCCAGATAAGGACAGGGAGACATCACTCAGCAATTACTGTCTTGGTCAAAATGGACTCGGCTTGGGGAAAATTAATTTAATTTATTACGAATCAAAATCAGAGTATGGTAATGAGAAATAAAACCAAATCTTAAGACGCCTTCCTCCCACCCCTCCCTTCTTCCCAGGCTCAACTTCACCTCTGATTTTCTCAACCTCTGCCCTGCCAGCGGCACAGGGGGATGGGGAATGGGGGTTGCGGTCAGTTCATCACATCTTGTCTCTGCTGCTCCTTCCTCCTCACAGGGAGGACTCATGCTCGTCCTCTTCTCCAGCGTGGGCTCCTCTCTCCATGGATCCACAGGTCCTGCCAGTCACCTGCTCCAGTGCCAGCTTCCCACAGGGTCACAGCCTCCTCTGGGTATCCACCTGCCCCAGCATGGGGTCCTCCATGGACTGCAGATGAATATCTGCTCCACTGTGGATCTCCATAGGCTGCAGGGGGACAGCCTGCCTCACCATGGTCTTCACCACAGGCTGCAGGGGAATCTCTGCTCTGGCACCTGAAGCATCTCCTCCCCCTCCTTCTCTGACCTTGGTGTCTTCAGGGTTTCTCTCACATATTGTCACTCCTCTCTGGCTGTAGTTGGTGTTGCGCAACAGCTTTTCCCCCTTCTTAAATATGTTATCCCAGAGGTGCTACCACTGTTGCTGATGGTCTTGGCCTTTGTCAGTGGCAGGTCAATCTTGGAGCCAGCTGGCACTGGCTATATCAGACATAAGGGAAGCTTCTAGCAGCTTCTCACAGAAACCACCCCTGTAGCCCTCCCCACTACCAAAACCTGGCCACACAAACCAGATATAACACTTTAATTTTTCACAAGCTCATCTATCTCTGTGAATAAAACTGTACATGAGCTTTGGTTCTTATATTTGATCTTTTTTTTTTTTTGCTTTTCAGACTCCTGGAAGTATTTATAGCATTTTAAACACAATGACAGCAGGCCCATTGGCCACAGCTGTCACAGTTATGGAGGGGATGCATTTAATTACAGAGTGCTGCAGCATCCTGGCAAATTCTTCTTTTAACAATATATTTCCAGGTATTATGGACTGAATAGCTGCTTATGTAGGACCTGATTCTGACTGCAAACATACAAGAAAAGTGAGGAGTATAGCTAGGACCGTAAATTCTAGGAAAGCAGACTTCCAGCTCTTCAAGGAGTTAGTCAGCAGGACCCCCTGGGAAATGGTCCTCAGGGACAAGGGAACAGAAGAGAGCTGGCAGATCTTCAAGTACGCGTTCCATACAGTGCAAGAGCCCTCAGTTCCCAGGTCTAAAGAAATCAGACAAGGAAGGGAAGAGACCAGCATGGCTGAGTTGAGACATGCTGGTCAAGCTAAAGAGCAAGGAGGGAACTGCACAGGCAGTGGAAGCAAGGACAGGAATCCTGGGAAGAGTATAGGGACGCTGCCTGGTTGTGTAGGGATGGGGTCAGGAAGGCCAAGGCACAGCTGGAGCTGAATTTGGCAAGGGATGCAAAGAATAACAAGAAAGGCTTCTACAGGTATGTCAACGAGAAAAGGAAGGTTAAAGAAAGCATACCCCCCTTGATGAACAAGAATGGTGGCCTAGTATCATCAGACAAGGAGAATTCTGAGGTACTCAACAACTTTTTTGCCTAAGTCTTCACTGGTAACCTCTCTCCTCACCCCTCCTGAGTCAATGGACCACA
>VZTV01047803.1:10768-30476 GCA_013400875.1 Anhinga rufa
AATATACTGGGTGTGATGTCATATGATATAGACTATCCCTCTGGTCAATCTGAATTGGCTCCAGTGAAGAAAATTAACTCTATCCCAGCCAAAACCATGACAGCAAGTCTTTTGTTTTCCCTTTGATTATTTTTTTTATTATTATTATTATTATTCATTGAATCTCAGAGACCAGCAGAACATTTCATGATACATGCAGAGGATGCACAGCACCCACCAGAAGCAAATCAAAGATACCAGGATTTTGATAGTACAGAATAAACAGCTTCTAAAAGAAAGAAAATAAATGCATAAAAAGATGAAGGTAGCCTATGGAATTAATATTCTCTCTCTCAGCACACTAGTGGTACTGTGCCTTTTTGGCTTGTCAAACCCACCTTAACAGCAGGCTGCTTTATGCACAGTAGCCTAGTCTAGGTCTCTTTCGTCAGCTCTCAGTCATACTGCCTCTCAGGCAACACTTCAGGTTCCTGAACAAATCAATTTGCCAAGCTATAAATATGTGAGTGGTCTACTGGGTATGATGGCTCCCAGCTGAAAACACGAAGCCCAAATAGTAAAGAGAGGAGGAAATGAACACAAGAGGTGGACTGAAGAATAAAATAAATTTCAGACTTGCCAGGAATGGGGGAAGCTAAGCTTTTCTTTTTTCATGAATGAAAAGGTAATATTATTTTTATTTGCCTTGCAGTGATGGCACAAAAATGACTCTTTTTTAATTTCTCCAGTGTTCTCTTCTTCTGCTTTGGTTACTCTTAATTATATTAATAGTGTCAACTGAAAGCAGGCTGTCAACCAAAAATTAAAAATGGCCATTAAGTAATATAATTTATGTTATTTTAAAATGAGATTCTGTAGGAATAACTCTCTCAAATCTGTTGCATATGAAAGCCTGATAAAAAGGTCCAGAACTGCATGTGTGTGTGTATGTGCACGAACATATATAAACTCACAGACTCTAGCATATAGGTATCCATTATCTAGCTAATGCCTGTGACTATTTTTTTCAGACGGTTTACCTAAAAGATTCTCGAAGTGGACTTGATACCTCCAAAGTGTCTTGAATGGCTTCATCTCTTTCTCATGTAATTTTATTTCCCTTAATACTGGTAAAAAAACAATATTACCTTAGCTGAAATCACTAGATATGGTTAGATTGTTACTTTGGGCACAGATTTGAGTAGGGGCAGTTTTAGAGATGCCCATTCCTCCAAGATCACCCCTATTTATGCTGTGCCCTCTGAAACCATGGTTACTTCTCTGAATTAACAGTTTTCAGCTAACCAGTAAGAGCTGGAGGGAGGAACTCATAAACTGGGGAACCATGAAACTGTTATATACGTAGGGAAGCAGGGCAGCATCACTGCTCCTATCCCACCAGGAAAGAGAGACATGCAGACTAGTGCTGCAGTAAATGGGAATACAGCCCCCAGCAATTCTTTCTGCTCCTTCTTTCTCCCCTTCGACTGCAGTGGCTATGGGACTGCTTATTCTCAGGGTGCTCATCTCTCATCTGCTTCTTGAAGCAAAATTCTTCTGGTTGATACAACATGTCTCACCCACAGTCTTTAAGCTGTTACTGGCCTTTGTAACCTATCTGCTGTGGTGCTTTTTTTCCCTGTGCTAATATTGGCTGGTCCAGATACAAAGGTCAATGAGCAAATAGAGGAGGCTTTCCTTGCCTAAGGCATGAGAGCTCATGCATTAAGATCCAAAGTACTGAGGTTCAATGTCTGGTGTCTGGCAGTGCAGCCACTGGCACATCAAAACACCTGAACCACTTCCTTTGCAGAGATGAATTTAAATGATGATATATTCCCGTCTTGAAAGTCTCAAGGCCAAAGCCTATTCCTCTTAAATTCAGTGTCAAGGATCCTATTGATTTCAAGGGATTGGTTTTCAGCCATCAAACTAGAAATGTACGCCTTTAATGACAGGCAGAAATACAAGCTAGGATAGAAACAGGAAGGGGAAGAATCAAGGATTTTAGTTGTTCAGTAACGTGTGCTGGATCCTCCTTTGGTATTTGAATGTCAGAGAAATGTCTTTTATTCCTTGAAATGCAAAGACCCTCAAGGTGAAGTGCTAGCACATCTGTAAGTATTATTTCTCTTGAATGTAGTAAGCTTCTTCCCATTTTGTCTTTTCAATAATAAAGAAATTTACAGTAGTATTAGACTCACAAGGCACAACTTCACTGGTTGTGTTCCAAAACCTCATTTGGGCACTTTAAACAGAGAGAGTCATGGAATGAAAAATAAATTCAACTGATACTTTTTAATAAATAACATACAAAAACTGTGTACATTCTTAAATATATAGAAGAATTTTATCACTGAGTTCAATTAGGCTGTTTGATTCAATAAATTCATGTGAGTGTTTTTGCAGAATCAGATTCTTAGTCTGAACTCTGTGAGGCAAGGACTTGTCCTCATCATACTTGTCTACATAAAGGCTAACAGTTTTTGAGCATTATATAATTCACCACAATAATTAACTGACTCCTGTTAAAGATCCCAGTTGCTATTCAACAGGCAAATGACATTTAGTAATGAAGAATTTAAAGCACTTGAGATAAAATCATTTTGCTACTAGTAAAATTTTAAATCATATTGCCCCTCAGAAAGGTCCACTGAATTCTTGTAATATGGTCATTTATGTAGATGTGGATGAGGTTCAGGGCTATCAGATTTATCATAGTGGGTGTTTCCATAAAGAGTGTTTTGGTAGGTAATGAAAATTACATATGACCTCTGATTTCAGTATTTTTTTGTTTGCTTGTGTAAATATGTATTGCATATTTGGTAACAATGCTGATGTGGGGAAGGATGCAAACAGTTAAAAAGCTGGAGCAGGTGAAATAATCTTCATGACAGAGATTAAGTATATAGGAAGACCGGTTTCTTAACTGCACTAAAGAACTCCTTAATTTTCTTATAATACTTGCAATTTATGGTCCAAGATTGAAGGTGTACAGTAGTTGATCAGTCTGAATGTAAAAGCAGTCAGAGGGTTTTGCTTTGTTTTTATCTTAGTCACAAACTCGTGGTAACAAGCAAATCTAGAGATAATCCTAAAATCTGATGTGGAAGCAAGGATGACAGAAAAAACCCACACTGCTGTTAGTTCTCTCTCAGAACAACATCACTTCTGTTTGAGTCGATCTCCTATCTTACAGTGACAGTTTTGCTTTGTACAGAGGAGAAAGTTCCTTCATTTAAGGTGTCTTAAAAATCAGCCAAAGTCAACATTAAAGCTTGTTGAAACAGGAAAAAAATGCACTAAGTAACACATTGCTAAAATATTTTGGTGACACAGAGCGTAGATAACCTTCTTATACAGACAATAGTGTCCAAACCTTCAGGATTCTCACCTTAAGGGGTATTAGGCTACAATCCCACACCACAGGGACAGTTTGACAGAGGAGTTTGTCTTTTTCATTGACAAGGAGCTATCCAATGCTACCGCAAGTGTGCTACAGCCAGGGAGCACCGCCAAACATGTCTCATGGTTTTCAAAAGCTGAGCACATAAATAGTGTATCATCTTGTCTGGGTCAGCCAAAAGGATTTTCTTGCAGAAGGCATACTGAAGGATTTCATGTTTGTTTAGAGTAATCTTGGAATTCAGAAGCACATGGTGTTATGGTTTTCACTTTGTTTTCTACCTTTGCATTTATTTTATTTTTTTTTAAGTTATTCTACCTAAGTTTTCATATCTGATTTAAAAGAGTATTATGCTGCTCAGAGCATTTAATTTAGGCATCCAATTTAGATGTTTAGAAAAGAGTCTTGCCACATTAGATACACAGAAGAGAAAAGAAGGCTACTTAGTATTTTTAGTGATTAGAAATGCTCTGGAAAGGAACTCTTTTTTTCTTCCATTGACTGCATAGGCATTTTACAGTCTCAGGTTTGTTACCTAAATCAGACACTTTAAATAAACAATAAGAATCAGTATGGGTTTTCTACATCATTAATTAAGAACTGTGTGTATATCAATATAGGAGATGCACTTATATATCACTTTGTTTAATATTCTTTTTAGTTTTCTACCTCTGCCTTTGATAAAATATATGTTTTTGATGAAAATTAACTATAGAAAGCCATTGTACTTAACATTATTATTATTTAACAGTAAAGCTTAGTTTTGCACACATTGTATCATTTAAGCATCTCTTGATTGCTGGTAAACATTTTTATAACTTTTGTGAGAAAATATGCTCTATAAATGCAACATTTATGAAAACCCTCTACCAAATATTTCTTAACTAGCTAAATTAATAGTGTTATTTAGTATTTGAATTGCCAAAAAGTAATTTTCTTTTTTTGCCTTGCATATTTTTTTCCCTGTGAATAATTTCCTGGAACACAGACCGAAGATTGAAATGCATTGTCTTGTGCATCATTCATCAGTAAAACTGCCAGTAGAACTCTAATTTCATATTCTCTATTACTGGAGATAACATAAAATCCAGAACAAAACAGCTTGATTTTCAGATTGTAGAGTAAGTTTGAAGCAGTATCAGTTACAGCAAGTTGACTAAATTTCAGTCATATCTGGGAGTGCATATATGTAGGACACTACAGTGTCATCTCAATAAGATCTTATTCTTGTTTTTGAATTGCAAAACTGTTTTGAATTAAAAAAATTGAGGATTACCATTTAATTCTTTTTTTTCTTTTCTTTCAAGGCACAAAAGAATGAATGCCTTTATTTATTGCATTACTTTGTGTGGATTTCAGGGGTAGGTTATATTAAGTAACAATTTTCCATGAGGAAAGGTATTAGTGGACCTGGTAAAGTTCAGTGCACAATCACAGACTTTCTGAAAATGTTCTGTTTATTAGCCCTCCAGAAAAAAGGAAGATTATTTCTATATCACTTTCTACCACTATTCCTAGTGTAACTTATTCATCCACAGTTCTGCCTTAAAAGCTTTGTCTCCTCCTAAAGTAGGTTTTTGAACTATGGATTTGCTTGAAAATCTCACCTCTTAGGTGTGATTTGGAAGGTTTTGCTGAGAAGTATCAACTTGTTGAGTGAAATATTTCACAGACAAGTCTTGCCTGGAGCAAAGATACAACTAAAAAGTTTTTCTGATGTTTAGTTAAATTTTTGGTCAAAATTGTGAATTGACACTACCTGTCCAGTACACAGCATTCATCTGAGGTCAGATGCATGTAGGAAGTCTAGTAGACCTGATCAAGCTAAGCATCTCAAGCACCAAAATACAGAACATTTCCTGCTATTGAAAAATAAAATTGTCTAGAGCTTTGAGTCTACCATCATGCTTGTCAGAAATTATTTTTTTTATCTTGTGTGTTTTTTCCCTAACTAGCAAAGATTATTCCCATCTGCTTACTTCCCCATTTACGACCATCCACATCCACACACATGCAAATGCACACACAAAAATAGAGTAAGAAATGGTACAATGTTCTTAAAATTCAAGCTTATTTTAAAACTATGGGTTTAATGGGACTTCTTTTCCTATTACAATTCACCTTATTTCTTCTTAATCCAAGTATTTCCATGTGGAAGTCCTTCATTCTGTCTCAATTCTTTTGAGTCCAATGTGCACTGTTGCAGATATCTGAACCATAGAACATCCTGTCTAATTCATTCAGTAACACAATACAGGTTCTATGCCAAGACCTAAAGATAGTCCCAAATTGATCATGTATGATTACAGACAATGCTCTGACAAAAAAATTTCAAATGTCATACCAAGAAAGACAAGCTGGAAATAAGAGGATAATTAGGCTCTTTCTTTAGCAAGAGTACATTTCTACAGTTATGGAGTAATTGCAGCCCTACTGTGATATGGAGAAACTTTCTTAGAAGGTAGAAAAAGGCCCTGGAAATTGTAACTGTTCAAGAAATCACTGGGTCTCTTTCTGTTGAATATTTAGGAATACAAGCAAATACAAGCTTTAGGTCATACAAGCATGCACAAATTAATATAATCTCTAATATTTGCAAATATTGCTCAGACTGAATTGAATTTTCCCATCAGGGTTTTTTTACAAGAAGTTACAGTGTAAAGGCTTATTGTTTGAGCACAAAACTTTGTGGTTTCTTCTGTTACTCATTTCTTCCATTTGTACTCTGTGATTCTGGCATGCTAGGAATCACTAGGAGGTTTCTCCCAAAAAAGTACATAGGAACAAAATCAAAGCCAATTTCTCTGAAATTAATAAGTATAAATTAATGAGTATAAATTCAGCTAGACTGAAGTGTCTATATACTTTTGTGGATCTGGACACTAGTGGTTGGCTTCATCTCACATAACTTTAGCTAACTAAATATTAGGAAAAAATGGTTATTTCTTCAGAGCTTGCTCAGCAGCTAGGGAATATTTTTCCCACACAGCTCAGGGATTAAGAGATGAGGGTTTCTACAGGAGTAGGAGTAACTGTCTCTCTTCACTGATTACTGAGAGATTTGAGATTTCTAACTTTATATTTTTAGACTACAGTTACAGCTGGGATGTAAGTAGAAAACAAAGCACAAATAAAAGCACAAAGAATTTGTCCTGGAATTCCACTGTTCCATATTTAACAAAGTGTTTCAGTCTCATAAGTGAAAGAAAAGAGAGCCTCAAAGGGACAGTATGTAACACATTTAAAATCTGGTGCTTGCAGATGTCACAGCTAAAACTGAGGAATCCAGTTGTGACTTAAATTGCATCTCTGGAGTTAATAACCTCTGCCTGATTCTTAAGACTTTGATACAAGAAAGGCAATGCATATCAAAATTAATCAAAATTCATCTCATATCAAAATTAAGACTCCATATCTTTATTAAATGATTTAAAAAGGTTCATGCTGGAAACAACCTGGTAGGTAAAATAACTGTCTTGAAACAAGGCCCTGAAAATGAGCAAATGTGGCCTGTGTGTACATATTAGTATAATTTTATGCTCCATTTCCAACACGGATATTACAATAATATTTCACACAAATTATAGGTCAATTTTCACATAGATGCTGCCCTAAAGGTGCATGAAATTACATTAGTAGGGGAAATTCACATCATATTTGGCAATGACAATTGAACAGAAAAATAATGTTTTAGTAACCTCACAGCTTTGAATGCAATGGTGGGTTTCACAATGTAAAACGAATGGTCCACCAGAATGCACCGGCTGTAATTAAAATGATTTGCATTGTTCTTAGCTCTATTAAACCTTCTATGAATGTTAATATGGGCACCTGCCTTACCAGGGCTTATGGAGCATTGTTATATTTTAATTTTCTAAAAAAAAAACCATGCCAAAACACTATTTCTTATGTTACTGCTCATGATCTCAGCTTTTTCTCATCAGTATAAAAACTTGAAGATGATTACAGTTCACCCATTTTCTTGAGGTTTGACTGTGTTAGCTGGCCAAAAAAGAAAACCATGAAGTCCAGGTCAGGCCAGATTCACAGACTGCTGGCCCATGGACAGTCAGCTCTCCTTCTGATGCCCAAATTTATCTGGCCTAAATCCCTTTGCTCAGTGTTTCTTATCAGCTGGCTCCAGGATTCCAGATGGACTTAATTAGTGAGGAACATTTGTCCCAAGGACTGAGATAGAATTAAGACTGGATGTCTTTTGGCTCGATTTCTTTCAGTTTTTGATGCAGAGTCCATATTTCTGGGTAGTCAATCTATACAACACTTCTTATATTCCTTTTGTCAAGAAAATTTTCCTTCATGGCTCCTGGATAGTTAGTAAGTGCCATAAAAATCAACTAGCACCAGATTATTTCCCTGTGGTACATTTGTCATTATATTGGTCTGTATACTCTTTTCCACCTTATCTCCAAAGGTCTGTATAATTAAGATTTGTATAATTAACAGAGGCCAGAGAATTAAGCAGGTGAAATTCCTGGCTTTACAGCTCAATTGCTGTTAGAATTTTTCTTACTCACCTACTTTCTATGTGACTCCATTTATCTATCTAATAAAAACCTAAATTTGTAAAATACATAATTCCTTGCATTCTCCAGAGGGTAATTTGAACATAATTCAACTGTGACAATAGAAAGAGAGCAATTATGTTCACCTACATGCTCTCAATGAAACGAGAGACGTAATTTTGTTCCAAAACTAATTGTCTGATCTGAACAGACTTCCTAGCGAAAACATGATGTCCACACCACCCTGCACCCCTAATTTTGCATTTCAGAAAACAACTGACAAGCAAGAATAGCTAAGAGATTTAATGTCCCCAGACAATATTTGCATGAATATAGTAGATCATTATTTAAATACTGTCAGCCAGAATGTGGATTTTCAGATGGCCCTAGCTTCCACTTCTATCCCAGTGGTGCTAGCATTACAAATTTAGAGAACAAATAACTAATGAAATGTTTTTATCAATTTAAAGAACATGGAAGACATGACTTATATGCACCTTTAGAGTCTTAGCTAGACTGAAATCAATTTTTAATAAGCTCTGAAGGTTGGCTCTGAATTGCGATTATATGACTCACCATTGTGAGATGAGTTACAGGTGGAAAGTCTCTCCTTAGAAATCTGACTGTCTTTACATTGGTGTTAGGTTATTGTTTTTGTTTCCTACAAAGAAATTGTATGTAAACATTTTCTTCAGGTTTCTTTAAGAAACAATTGCTGTTTACCTTTATTACTTGAGAGGTGGAAAACAATAGTTTTCTACTGAATGCTAAGTAGGTGACTGGCAAAAGAACATGAATGAAAGAATTCATGCATCAGCATTTGAAACCTCATTAACATCTTCCCTTCTCAAAAAAACATGTGTACCTTTTCACAGCAAACTATGCAACAGTTAGATGCATCAAAATAAAAAAATGTTACATGCATTTTCTGTCACTGGGGTTGGAGAAATCTTTGGATTACAGAAATAAATGTTTTTTTCTTTCTCACGAATTTTATTAAAGGAGACCCGTTATATTTCACATTTAGCTTTATGCTTAGGGCTTTCCAAGATAATGCCTGTTTCCTTTACATTATAATAAAGAAAACTACAAATAGATTAATTTTTCTTTTTTTTTTGTTAATCAAAGAACTCCCTGGAGACTGGGATAACCACTTCACATGAGAGAATGCCCATGCTCATAACAAAGATGAGGATAAAGCAAACCCCTCACTACATATCCCCAGAGTAGTTCACCTTCATTTCAATTTTTGAGATAATAGAAGACATCTTGATGGGTCACTTACTCCTTCATCTGCACCATAGCAGAATCACCTTACCTTTTTTTTTTTATTTTGAAAGATCTTTACAGATGTTTTGTTTATCATTAAGTCAACCAGTGGCAGATACCACAGCCTGGAAGCTTCTGTCAGACCTGCTTCTTCTCATGTCATGAAGATATAGAAAAGCCTTCAGGCAATATTGCTGTCCCAGTAGCTGAATGCCCATACAGCACGGAATTGGAACATCTGCTCCTGGCTGGATCCACAGGACAGCCTGGAACCAATCTCCATTGTGTGGATGTGTATTTTTTTCTCACAGCAGAAGTTATTGTTGCTCCACAATAGGCATGACTGACAAAGTTGAGTTGTTCATCCTCCAGTGATGATTAAATATGAGCATCCTTCATTCTGACCTTGACACATTTACAGAATCACAGAATCACAGAACGGTAGGGGTTGGAAGGGACCTCTGGAGATCATCTTGTCCAGCCCGCCTGCGTGAGCAGCACGCCCAGAGCAGGGGGCACAGGACCGCGTCCAGGCGGGGTGGGAATGGCTCCAGGGAAGGAGACTCCACAGCCTCTCTGGGCAGCCTGGGCCGCTGCTCTGGCACCCGCACAGCAAAGGGGTTTTGCCTCAGTGGAACTTCCCGTGTTCCAGCTTGTGCCCATTGCCCCTTGTCCTGTCGTCAGGCACCACTGAGAAGAGTCCAGTCCCATCCTCCTGACACCCACGCTTCAGATATTTATAAGCATTTATAAGATCCCCCCTTTGTTTACCACCATTTGAAAAGGCCATAATTACCTCAGTTCAGTGCTTTTTCTTATATTGTTTCTTTTCAATCTCAGTAAAAACATTCTCCCATCCCCCCTGAGAAGCCAGAAATACTTTATCTATCTGTGAGATTTTTTAGTAAATTTTATTTAGTTTTATTACATCAAAACTGTAAAAGGAGATACAAATATTTTGTAATGCTGCAGGAATTTCATTGGGATGTTAACTGTATCAGGGACAAAAAAAGGGATACTTTGTGGCATTTCTTATACTTTTTTAACCAAAGAAATGTATCTCTCGAATGAAGCATATTCCTAAATATTTTTTGTTGATTATGTCTATGCTAATAAACAAAAGGACAACAGGGAAAAGCTTCAAGGCAATGTAGCATTGACTGGCTTACATCTGTGTTCCTCTGTAAACTCTAAAATGGTTTGTTTGGGAGACAGCTAGTTCAAGAGGTGCAAAACAAAAACAGAGCATGATTTAATGGCTGAACAGTTTAGAAAATCAGAGATCCAGTTATGAACTCACTTCTAGACTCTCTTTTATTTACTTTTATATTCATTAACAACTAAGCAAATATTCATCTACTTGAAGAATATTAGCTTATTTCTCCCATTACATTCATTTGCTTGAATGCATACATATAGTTGTGTGTATAAATTTGTTTGTTTTTACAATTGCAATTATTTTCTGGGTCAGATCTTATAGATCTTGTTCATCTCTTACAACCACAAAGACTGAAAGAGCAATGTCATAGACATGTTCTTCTTGTACATAGGATCAAACAAGGCAAATCATCACCTAATGTAAACTACATCAACATAACCTAAACCTTTTCTAGTATACATGAAAGAGAATTGCTAATGCACATGAAGATTCACAGCTTTGCTATTTGGTTTTTAAAGCTACTGCAGTCTCAAAACTGCTTAAACCCAATACAATTATGTTTTCTCTGGCTATGTCTGAAATACAGATCAGGGGTCTTAAATGGATGGATTACACTGATTACGGTGGTAATTACTGCTATAGTAAGAGATAACTTTATTACTTATGCATGAGAAAGGGGCCATTGGTTTATTGTCATCTACCATTCATCTACATTATCCAATTCAGATTGGCTAAGGCCAAAATGTTCAGAGAGGTATCTAAATGGAGCACCTTGCTCCTTGTTTTGACCAAGCCTTTCTTCACTATTTATCTACTCTGTCCAGTCTTTTCAACTTCACAGTAATGAGGGCACTCTCAGTCACAGTTTTATTCTATTTTTAGATTTTATAATTATAAATACGGGTTGGCTTAGTCCCTTAGTCCCAAAAACCCTACAATAATGAAGTTTTCAGCAGGTGGTATTGTGTGAACTGTAGCTCCCTCAGACTCAGCACCATTAAAAATCCCCTCCTCTCTTTTTTATTTTGATGTTCAATGCAGTTAAGACTTTTCTCCAGTAGTCTCAACAAAATGCAAAACTCATTCCGTTTTCTATTTCTGTTTGATATATATATGTATATACCAATATACATATATATATGTATTCATGAAATTGAATTTTATCTGTTCTCCCTCTACCCTCCCTGTCTGCCCTCTTCCCTCCCTACATCCATATTTATTGCATTAGATTCATCAGTCAGCCTTGAATTCTAGTGTGTCATCGAGGGAAGAATCTATTTCACCAGCAGAGGAATGTAGCAATACTTCTAAAGAGGGTTTTTTTCTCTTAAGAAAGAGCATTTCCCTGGTAAATGTTTACTTTGGGACCATTTCCAATAAAGGTGTTTCCAGAGGTCTGATTTTCAGCTGCTGAGCACACCTGGACGGCACTGGTGTTGGCATTTGCTGGGACACTTTATAGCTTCAGCAGGGAGGGATCTGTAAGTGTCTATTTAAAAACATATTATTTAGCATATTTATTTTTCTGAAATGTATCGATAGAACTGTATTCATCCTTTTAGACTTTATATTAAGTGGCCAATGGATCAAGACTCATGAGATAAATTTATGAAAGATATAAAGTTGAAGAAGCAATCTGTCTGACAGAAAGTGCTTGTAAAGAGGTATAAGGGTAGGCAAGAGGAAACACCCTCTAGCCTCGTTGAAGCCCTCATTGATTTTCTTACCACACTCTTTCTTTCCATTTTTAAGGAATATAAATTAGAATTAAGGATTAAGTAACATCTGATTTGCCACCATGAAAATCAGTATAGACCTAACCTTTGAAGCTTACCCACAGAACATGGGAGATGTGTCCCAGAGTTAGATATCCCAGTGCCTCAGTGGACATAAATGAAGCTCTCCTGACTTTTATAAACTCAGAATGTAGACCTAAAGGTGTGATTTTTTTTTTCAAAAAAGGTGTGATTTTTTAGCCTTAATTCAGTCATGATTTATAATTTTGAGCCTGTCCTGGCTATTAAGGGTTGGAAATATATTTTCTCAAATACACAAAAATTGTTGCTGGAAAATAAAATGTTGACTAACACTCATTTAATGCATAAAGAAGAATCAGAAAGCATCAACATATGTTATAAAGCCTGTGGAGAGTATCCTCTACAAGAGAAAAAAAGAGAGATCCTGAAAGGGGTAAAAAATATTAATAAAATCAGAATGCTTTCATTGCTGCCACAACACAATATTGACTCCAAGTTCTTCAGGCTTTCCATCTTATCTTCTTCAGAATAGGATATCTTGTTTGTGTGCTAGATATCACTCCTTTTGGGATAACTACTGTTGTACTTCTGGTGAGTTTTGCCTTGTATGTGGTTTTACATTGCCCCTGTTAAGACTTCATCTTGTATTTTTCTTCCCTCTTTCTCCATTTCGTGTAAGTATCAGCCTATACTATTTCTCCATAAGGGCTTTTATTTAAGGGAAAAATTCCTACCACATAGCACTTTTTTTCAAGCAGTGGCTGTGGAAGGCTGGCCTCATAACTCTATTTAGTTATCTTTATTCTGATGCAGAGCATTAACTCTTAAATAATTTTGATTTGGATTTTTTGTGCATCCCTAGGTGACTACATGCAAAATAAGCCCTAGTGTTTAACACTACATCCGTTTCTTCCTCTTTCCTGGATTCTAAAATTAGGCTTTTCCATTTTAATCTGACTCAGGATATTTTATTATCATATTTGTTTGTTTCTAGGCCAGAATTTAATTTAAAGTATCCCATCACATACTTTTATATGCCAATGAATTGTGCCAACACTTAGCGCTGGAAAATTTGGGCTATCTTAATGTAAAATGAAGAGGTTATATCAATGCTGTCATTTTAGCTGAGCTTGAGTTCATGCTCATGCTCAAACTCACTGGTCATCTGCAGTGCCTACCTGTTGGCTCAGTCTTCAGCTCTTACTGGGAACAAGCCAAATATCTCTGCACCTAGAGAGACTCAGGCACTCAGGGACACAGGGTAATTCAAACTGTGCCCCAACGTTTTGTATAGGTCTTGTATAAAACTTCCAGGTTCAAGAAATCACTACACAGAATCGTATTTAGTTAAAAATAAGGGGGAAAAGCAAATTTTCTATTAACAAAATAAAACAAAAAATCTTTTCAGAGCCTCAACATATTTGATATTGAAAATGTATTTTTTTTCCCACTTATTCTGAGGTCTGTTTGCCTTTTTGCGTCTTCATCTTCTTTTCCCCCAATTTTTTCTCATTTGAAAATAAGAGTAAAAAGAGTTTTTAAAAAATCCTTTTGGTTCATAAAAAAAAAAAAGCCAAAAATGAATTTTACGTAAAAAGTAAGATTGGTAAGAAATATTTTCATTCACTTTATACAAGACTGCTTATGGATTTATCAGCTGATTCAATGTATCTTACAATGTGAATATGTGAAAAGTGCTTACATAAAACCAGTGATTTCTGGGTACACAAAAATTTACTCCTTGATGTTAGGTGGTTAAGAACTCTCACTCTTAAAGATGTTTCCATTTCTCTGAATGGCTCTTGTGGTGGGTTGAACTTCGCTGGGCATCAGGTGCCCATCAAGCCGTTCCATCACTCCTCTCCTCAGCAGGACAGAGGGGAGAAAATAAGATGGAAAAAAATTATGCGTCAAGAAAAAAGCAGTTTAATAAAGCAAAAACAAAGGCTGCATGCAGAAGCAAAGGGAAACAAAAGATATATTTTCTACTTCCCATCATCAGGCAACATCCAGCCACTTCCTGGGAAGCAGGGCTTCAGTACATGTAGCTGTTACTCTGAAAGATAAAGGTAATTATGAATGCCCCCCGCCACCCCCTTTCTCTCAGCTTTTATTGCTGAGCAGACATCACATGGTGTGGAATAACCCTTTGGTCAGTTCGGGTCAGCTGGCTGACAGTCCTGGGTATGTCCCCTCCTAAGATCTTGCCCACCCCTAGCCTACTGGTAAATGTTGGAGAGACAGCCTTGATGCTCTGCGAGCACTGCTCAGCAGTAACCAGAACACTGGTGTGTTATCAACACCTTTCTAGCTACCGATACAAAGCACAGCACTATGAGGGCTGCTATGGGGAAAATTAACTCCATCTCAGCCAGACCTCACACATTATTTTTCAGAAAATAAAGTTTTGTATAAAATTTCTGACCAATCTTAAGCCTCGTAGTCTGTCATGGAGAAGCCAGAAGTAAAATCAATGTTTGTCCTTCTGACTCTAGATATTGAGGATAGGTGAATCAAAGCTTCTAGATGGAAACTATCTTCATGGAATTTGAACATCCAAATCCCAGCAGTTGCTCTTAGCTATACCATTTTTAATATATATATATGTGTGTGTGTGTATTTACACACTTGTATTTATTTCTGTGACATCTTTTCCCTCATATTTCTCTTTTCTGATGGAAAAACAAAATTATTATTTTCCTGCCAGTAGTTGATGAGTTTTCTATTCCTATGCATGACAGAAGTGGATATGGTTTTAAATCTCATACTACATTCATGGCTGCAGTTTAACGTAACTTCCAAAGATCATCTGAGAAATCTGTGTCCAAACCAACAAAAACAGTTTTATGTAATTCTTGACAACATATTCAGACATAGCAGTAACAAGAAAGGAAGAATCCACTAGTAAATAACTTTTTGCTCAATCTCTTCCTTAAAGGTCGTAAATAGCAATCTTCACAGCATTGATCAGTAGACTTTGAATGAATTCTCTTTTAGAGAAAAACTTGTACTGTTCGTGGTCACGAAGGAATGGAAATGAACAGACCCACTGTGGATGCAGGGATAAGGGGCACCCTCTATTTCCCCTTCAAACAGTACAGAAAATCTTTGGAAAAATATTACATCCTGGAGTTCAGAGGAAATTATATTCCCATCAACTATAGATCCTTACATTTCTTTTTCCTTTCTTTCTTATTTTCTGTTCAAAACTGTGGACTCTACAAACTGATAGAGTCCCATTACTTTTCTAGTTTTCTGTGTGTACGTGTGTCTCCAGCATGTGGGCCGTTCAGCTTTCAACTTTCCATAGGAATTAAATTACATCTGTAAACTTTTTACATTTGTGTAGTTTGGCTCCCCTAACTCTCTGCAGACTCTGGTTTCCCCACCACAGACACACAGTAATTGCATGATATTGATGTTATTCTCCTGTTTTTCAATTCTAATTCTCTGCTGCCATACTTCAAAATACCAATTTGTTTCTTAACATCTACACTGTATATAGAATAAGACTGTACTGTTAGCCAAGCTGTTCAAAGTGATTTGTTCCTTTTCGGGCGTTTGCTGTTTTAATTAGTTTACTTCCTTACGGTGGATACAAACTTTATTTTTTCAAAGCCTACAGACTCCCTATTTGCCCCGTCCCTTCTGCCTGTTAAATTCTTTTTGTTTTTTTTGTTTTTTTTTTTTAAATTGAATCACCGATAGTGTCCTCATTGGATCATGACAGCTTTGCTTGTTGCAGTTGTCATTTTCAGTGTATCAGAGCTGACCCAGAGTATGGCTGACAGTGACACTGCTCTGAAATTAAAATTAAATGGGGTTGACAACTCCAGCTGGATAGATAGTTTGTCTGAGAATATATATATACAAAATAACTAGTGCTAAATCATAATGAATAGGAAGGGAAACTAGAAAGCCTTATAAGAGGAGATGGGCTGTTGTAACAGTGAATAAAACAAAAACCAATGTGGTGATATAGAAATACAGCAAAACAAATGATAATATCAATGCTATGTTACTAATATTTTAAAATATTAATCATAATAACTGGTAATGCAGGATAGCATCATGAAGTACCATGTATAGGCAGAAATATTGCCCTAAAGAAATCCTAGTCTGGGCTTATTGGTAATATGGAGCTAAAATTAAATAATGAAGCACATAGAAGTTGTGAAAAATATTTGTCTATGAAGAGGCAAAAGCCTAAGGGAAAATATGGGAGGTTGGAGAATACCTGAGAGAAAGGCAAGAGAAGAAGGGGGTGCCAGACCGAGGGAGTCCCAGGGGCTGGAAAGGAGGACTAAGGACGAATGTCCTGTTGTGGGAATCTGCCCTGATATCCCTCCTAGTGTTAGAAAGAGGATTTGAGAGGAAAACTTGTCCTTTATTTGAATTATATTCCAATATATTTGAAGGTTAAATATGTGTTTTGCTGCATGCCTGGACCCTGTCTTCCCTGGGAGGAAAAGTCCTTCCTTCAGATAGAAGAAAAATATGCAGAAGCAGGAGGAAAGCCACCACGCTGCAAAAAGAACACTGTTGACCAAACAACACAGCTCCAAGAAAGGACTACTAGTTCATCCAGACCTTTATAATACAGGTCAAACACACTGGAAAAATAAACCACCACAGTAAAAGTGCTATGTGGAGGAGAGGGGGAAACACTTTGGAGTCCACGCTGCATGCAGCATCAACGTTGTGGACAGGCAACAGGTTCCTTTTTTCTCCCACATTAACCCAGGTTAAATCAGTGTTGATTTCAGACCACAAAACATTCCTTCTGAACATGGAAATCGAACTCAAGTATAATGTCAACACGTAAACTAAAAGACGTTATTTTTTAAAATACTGAACAATTAAAAGGAAAAATCTTCTAAGTAAGAAAAATTGTGTGTCAGTAGCTGTATGGAAGATCTTTCTAAGTTGTCTCTTCAGCCAGGCTTGAAGTGTTTCTTTCTATGGTTTATGAAAAAATATATAATTTATTGGAGGGAAACTTACACGTACAGATGTATGCACACACCTTAATCATTTCTTTCATCCTCTTGAAGGTGCTTTGTTAAAAAGGGTCCAAATTATACTTCTGTGAAACATCTCAACTGATTAAAAGATGCAAAAAATATAAAGGTTGGGGAAATGTTAATTAACTTTTCAACATCAGTTCAGAACTTCAGACAAATATCTTTTCAGTGGAACAGAAAGAATGATTAGCTGACCAGTGAAGATTCCTTCCCTCCACATATCTCTATGAAAGTGCTTAAAATTTGTTTAGCTTCAATGCATAAGTATTTATTTTGGTCTTAATAGGTTTTACACAGACTAGACTATAAGTAAGAGTGCTGCTGATTCCTATCCTTGAAACACAGCTCATTTTATAGAATGTTACTTTAAGCAAATTTTTACTTTGAATCAGCATGGAGAGGGTACTCTTTGGAGCCATGCCCCATAAGATCCTATTATCAAACTCACAATTTTTTCATTTTTAAAAGAAAACTCACCTAGGGAATCCTGACAGAAATTCAAGACTTGCAATAACATTTTCACTTGGTCCTATTCTCGCTGCAAAGAATTGCTGTAAATGCCACAGAGAACAAGCTGAAACGAAGACCAACTAAACCAACTATGTTTTTCAGGGTGTGGAGGATGGCTTTTATTTAGACTCTTTTCCAGTTTCTCTTCTGCACATATGCTTTTTAATAAGCTCCTATTAAGCAACAGGAGAAGTCTTTGTTGACTGACATGTATGATGTCAGTAGAAAGACAGATACCTGACAAGCTGGATTTTGCTTAAGTACACTAAGGACTGGGTGAACATAATCTTGATTCTCAGCTGCTGCTTGTAAAAAAGTCATACTCCTTTCAGACAAAAAAGTAAGCAAGCACAACCAATAAGTATAAAGCACAAGTACAAATTGTACAATACGCTATAGTATTTCAAAAAGCAGTGGTCTGCTGCAGCTATGTTAATATGCAGCAGCAGCTGAGGATTTGATCTTTGGTAGCAGTTTGGTAGCAAAGGGAATGAGTTCAAAAGGATCCTTATTTTCAGCATGTAACTGTAAATCCCATCTCTGCGCTGCCTTAGCAAATAGTCTTTATAATAAGTGTGCATTTCATTTAGCTTTCATTTATACTCATTTTCAGGGAGAATAACTTATTTGTATCGTTATTCTAATATGAAAAATTATAAAGATATGTTCAATAAAATCTGTTTCTCAAAAACCACAGTTGCTAAACTTTAAAAATATTGTCTCACTGTTTTTTAACTTGCTTTGCAAATGCATTTAGAAGAAATGTGAAGTACTGGAAGGTCAGCCTCAGACAGCCAATCCCTTTATGGGGTCAGCAGAGCTGATACAGTCAAGATGGTGGCTTTACAGGCTCCCCCATTAACCCAGCTTTAAAAAAACTGGAGCTTCTTCCTTCCTAAGGTTATTTCCTTAGTTGTTGTTTTCTACCTATCAACCATCAGAGAGTAACAACTTCCATTTACATTAAATCAAAAAAGCTGATTTTCTATTTATCTGCTTAATGTCTTTTAAAATACTTTTCCTATTTCTTCCCACTTTTTTTTTTTTTTGCCAGAATCTGTAGCTTGACTTTCGTTCCAGAACAAAGCAAAAGTCCTTGATCCTTTACAGAAGTTAAAGGCACAGGTCATTTAACAGCATCTGGGGTCCTGCTCATCTACTGTGTGTGATTCAGATGCATCCATGCCACCAGAAGTCAGTGGAGCCAGGAAGATTTACGTCAGATGAGTTTTCCTCTGACCCAAACTCTTATAACCTGAATGCCTTTCAAGTCTGGAGGATACACAGTAAACAAGCTGACCAGTTTCATTATGGCTTAGTGTTGCTAACAGCAGTTTTATTTGTTCTCAGAAAAATAAATAAATGGAGAAGTATTTTTGTAACAATTTGGAAAGTGACTTCCTTTCACAAAGCAATGAGCTAACAGAGTCTTGTAATGTAGTTACTGCTTAAAATGTGTTTGGATTTTATACTCCCTAAACTAGATTTGTTTTTTGTTGTTCTTATTGTCTAATCTAAATGAGAATGCTGATTACTGAGCAGTAATTTGTACACCTTTGAATTTGTTGAGATGAAGACTGCAAAGTTTGTTTAAAAGAAGACAAGGTAAGACAAGAATTCTAATAACTCAAAGGGAATAAATTGCCTTACTGCAGTGTGTTTATGCATGTTGCATTGTACCTGGGCTTTAAATCAACCCTGTGCTCCTGCTGCTGAATCATGCAACACCACTCTACTGACAACAGAGCTGGTGGCTGAGAAGCAAAAGGGATGATTCCAGACCCACGGGCTGCATTAACCAGGAATGTCGGACTGGGCTGGGGTACAGCTGGTCTGTGAAGTATCATCTGTGACACTTCTGCACACAAGATTCATGTTGGTGGGGATGTGACGAAACAGTGGCCACAGTTTTGGTTTGGTTTGATTTGGTTTGGTTCTTTGCATGACACTTTTAAAAGACTGTTGGGGTGTAATCTGTCTGGATGGGCCTCTAGTGTAATGTTTGAAAACACTTCATCCCAGAGGAAGACCAATACTTCTTCTGATTATAAGACCAATCAGAGCAGTGGATGTTGTTTACC
>VZTV01047808.1:0-13641 GCA_013400875.1 Anhinga rufa
CACTACACTACAGAAACGCGGTGAGGGATGCCCTCCGTGACCCCTGCTCCCACCTCCTTTTTTACCAAACTCCATCTCACACTCCCCGTCAAGCATTAGAGTGCGAGTATGTTTTCAGTCATTCACACCGGGGTATGAGGAAAAAGAGCTTTATTTGGGAGATGATGAGGAGTAGAGGGGTGCTGCCAACACCGAGTTGTCCTTGCGGGACCCACGAGGAGGAAAAATAATGATTTTTTTTAAAAAATTCACCTTTTTTTAGTGTAGAGGAAGGAACTTTCCCTGACCGGGAATCGAACCCGGGCCACAGCGGTGAAAGCGCCGGATCCTAGCCACTAGACCACCAGGGATTCCTGATGAAAGAAAAAACGAATGTTTTTAATTAATTTAGTTAATTTTTAAAAAGATAATCCTGGTTTTGATTAATGGTGTCTGAATCAAGAGCAAGATAACGGAGATTCCTGTCGGGTTAATGGGAATTAGCAGCTCTGGGGGGGAGGGAGGGCTACATGTGCAGAGAAAAAAGAGGGGATTGGTAAAAATAAAGGAAACAGCAAGTCCCTGGTGGTCTAGTGGCTAGGATTCGGCGCTTTCACCGCCGCGGCCCGGGTTCGATTCCCGGTCAGGGAAAATGCATAATATTTTCTGTAGTTAAACCCTATTTATAAATTCCTTCCCATCTCTACCGAATTTCTGCTTTTCTCTAGAAAGTAGCATGCGATTCCAAAGCCGTGTATTAGAGCAGTCAAGCTGTTTCTGTAAGAATTATATTCCTATTTCGTGGCGGGACTGATTTTGGGAATTTATCTGTGCTCCCCTTCCCCATATCAGGGGCCTACTGGGGGGCACAGATGTTTTAACGGATTCCTGCACGTTTCTACCCAAAAAGGACATTAATCCCCAGCGCAGGGGACGGGAGTAGTGATGCATCCATGCCGGGGCGATACTCCAGGCTGCGCTGAACCCGCTGCCCCACTTGTCCCCGTGTGCCCAGGGAAAATATTAACGCATCGATTAACATAAATCCCCACCTGCAGCTTGTGCTGTAAATAGATATTTTTGCAACCGCGGCCATTCCGGAGTTTGGAGGAATATTGATGCTAAATTAATGAAAAAAAAAGAGTCAAAATGGAATTAATTGGGCCTTGTTTCTGCCTGGTTTCGTACTGGGGATCTTTCACATGTGCAGCGAATGTGATAACCGCTACACTACAGAAACCCGCCGTGGCCCCTCTAAGGGTCCCTCTGCCCTCAACCTGCATCCCCATCCTTCACCCCTTTGGGGGAAAACAAGAGTTTTCCCACTAAATTCACGCAGAATTCCGCTTTCCTGCCGCGGCAGCTATTATTTATCCAAGGGGGAAGCCTTTCATTGCAGCTCATCCCTGTTTTTAATTTGCAGGACCAAAAAAAGTATCGTATAAATCGGTGGAAATGTGAAAATTGCATCGCAGGACCTGGGTGGGAAGATTTTTTCAGCTCTTCAAAGATATTTTTCGGCTGGGGTGTTTCGCCCCACTCGTGACCCAAGCACAGGCAGGAAAGAGGGGCTGAAACCACCAGAATCCCGCACTAAAATAAGGGCAGAAAAGGGTTTTCAGGCAGCCCGGCTAGCTCAGTCGGTAGAGCATGAGACTCTTAATCTCAGGGTCGTGGGTTCGAGCCCCACGTTGGGCGTCCAAGCTTTTTCTCTCACTTTACGACGACTCAGCTGTAAATAATTCTCGATTTTCAGTACTTCCCGCTGAGAATCAGCATAAAATCGCCAAAAACAACTGAAAACTTTAAAAAAAAAAAAACCTTAATTTTTACCATCGCTGTATTCCCTTTTCTGGCCCTAATTTCTCGCCGTCAGGATGGCCGAGTGGTCTAAGGCGCCAGACTCAAGGCTCTGCCTTCCCGCCCTGGGAATTCTGGTCTCCGTGTGGAGGCGTGGGTTCAAATCCCACTCCTGACAGGTTTCCTTTTTTTTTGGGGGGTGATTTATTCCTACAAAATAAAAAAAAACCTCATTTTCCCCTTTGCGCCGCTCTCTGCGGCCGAAACCACCCCGGCGCTGCGCGGTTATAGCGCGAAAATCCATTAAATTGGTGTTTTGTCCCTCCGTGGAGTGGGAAGGGCGCAGAAGGGCTCGTTTCGCTTTTTATTTTTTTACCGAATTCACGCGGTTTTTTGGGTGGTGAAACTAGCTTGTTTTCTTGAAATCAGCCCCAAGGAGCCCCCCAAAAATAAGGTGGGGTTTGGAGCAGCCCTAAAAGGAGGCGGGTTTGGAGGGCGCAGGGTGGAATGCGCAGGCAGGGCGCAGGCAGGGCGCAGGCAGGGCGCAGGCAGGGCAAGCACCCCGCACAGCGTTTCTGTAGTGTAGTGGTTATCACGTTCGCCTCACACGCGAAAGGTCCCCGGTTCGAAACCGGGCAGAAACACTTAATTCCTTTTCCCCCCCCCCTGCTTATTTTATTACTCTTCTTTTTTGTTTGTTTGTTTTCCAAAAATACGACCTTTCCAATTTCTTCAGGCTTTTTGCGGGGCTTGGATAAATATTTCTGGCTGCTACCCATATTAAATAACTTTTTTAAATAGTAAAAAACACCCAGAAAAAAAAAGATAGATAACACCTATTGCTAAATAAAAGAGGTGAGGCCGGGCTGCAGCAAGCTGCCGAGCACCTTTGGGGATGCCATAGGTTGGAGGGGACATCCTGGCAAGGCAGCTGTGCACGGGTGGGAAGGTATAGGAACAAAAAGAGGAGGTAAGGAATGTTTTCTGGTTATAAGATGAAAATGTTTTTCCCCCCCTCCAATAAAAAGGGGTCTGGAAGGGGAAAAAAAAAGTTATCTTCCCTGACCGGGAATCGAACCCGGGCCGCGGCGGTGAGAGCGCCGAATCCTAACCACTAGACCACCAGGGAGGCCGTGCACAGCTCATCGCACGCTGCTGGATCTCGGGCAGGCCCGATTCTTGCATTTCTTTGACCTGTTTCTTGTTTATTTTCGGGCCTTTTCCCCCTGTCCTCAACGCACCCTCCACCTCACCCCCTCACCGCTGCAGCCCAAGCAGAAAGGTTGTCCCAGCAGCCAGCCAGCCCATGGCATTCCTCTGGGGAACGGTGGCGTTTCCTGGCCACCCGGCAATCAGATTCACCCACATCCAGGTGATTCTCGCAGAGAAAGGACCCCCCCACGGCACACTACGGCCGCCCCTTGCTCCCCTTGCACGCAGCTTGTTACTGGGAACCAGTCTGGACTCGCTCATTGTGGACGTGCTCTCCCTGGGGCACGCCGCCGCGCTGCTGCATGACGAGAAGCGTTGGCCGCGCTCCTCACGCTGTGAATTCCCCCGCGTATGCAAAGTAATCAAGCAGGGCTGTTCTTTTGCATGCAAAAAAAACCCAAAAATTAATTGTGGGGCGTGCGGCAGCTTCCAGAAGGATTTTGCGTACGCCTGGGGGCGTGGAGGCCTGCGGGAACACCTTCAATCATCTGCTGCTACTCGGGGCTGAGCTCCTGAAGTGCATTTTAGCTCCTGGCTAGGACTTAAGGACTGAAACGCTTGGGACTTTAAGCAGAAGCACTATCATGTGATGCAGGAATGGTTATCGCTAACATAAGGCCTTGCTCTGCCCAGCCGGAGATTTGGCAGAGGTTCCCATTCGCTGCCCTTGAAGTGCCAGGACAAAATAAGCACAAGACCAGGCTGCAAAGGAGGCAATTTCTTATTCTCATTTCCATAGTTTGCGTTGGGCAGCTGGGGTAGGCAAAGCTTTTCAAGCGATCAAAGGCGCATCCGTACAATCGGTTTGAATATCTGAAAACTCTGACTCCATCCGCTGGAGAATGCTCTCGTGAGCACCCTCCCTCCCTCCCTCCTGGGTTCCGCCTCATGCTCCCAAATATCCATTAGGCAACAGCTCAGCCTGAGGCTCAATAAGAGGTTAAAGCCAATTCTGCCTTGGGAAGGGTTTATTTCTCTTGGTTTTAGGCATCTACAGGAGATGTCTCCGTGCCAACTAATTGATCTGGGCTCCCTCTGTAATCAGAGAAGTAAATACTCCCACTTGTTGAGCCATTTCTAGATGAGGTATATTAAAATTAGCCACTCCACTGACCCTGGAGGGACCGTAGCCCGAATAGCTGCATGTGGAGAGGCGAGTCCTTACAACGCCCAAAGGTGTGGACATCACACAGCACGAAGCACCGATCCAACACAAGCTCACGCCAGGGATGCAGGTACTCCTGGTGATTTAAAGTACCCTTCCACCAGATCAGCTCTTGCTTATCTCGCCCTTGGATTAGATTATTACCACTTTGTCAGAGATCGCATCACTTTTGAAGCCATCGTGAAGTCCTCCAGGTTTTTGCATCGTTGTCCACAGCATCTATGCTCAGTCAGCGCAGCTGAAAGCTCGGTGAGCCAAAGAAAAGGGTCCAGCAAACAGCAGGGACGTGTGATCAGTGGGAGAGAGCGGAGGAAGAGAAACTGGGAACCGGCTCAGCGCGTGTTTGGCTCAGTTCTATCCCTGTCCTCCGACAGAGAGGCTTTTGGAAGGGGTTTTTGGACACGGATGAACCAGGGCAGCATCGCCAGCAAAGCCACCCAATGACAGAGCAATGCAGCTTTTGGGGGGGCAGCAGAGCAGCCCCCCTCCTCTACAAGCTCTGAACCAACCGATGCTTCTTGCTGACATAAATGATTGGAAAAGGAGAATTTTCCATTCTTTGTGCTCCCAAAAGCCATCTCTGGGGTGATGAGCCCCCATGGTCTCCCCAGACCCCAGCGAGTGAGACTTGAGCGGATGCTGCCCCACAGAGGGGTCAGGGGGAGAGCGTGAACTGGCACCCCCTCCCCAGGCAGAGCAAGGGGAGGACTTGCTCCCCTGCAAAGGATGTCGGGGGGTAGGTGAAGATCGGTGCCTCGTTATTGGAATCGAAAAATGCCACTCGCCCTGCCTCGTAATCCAGGTAAATCCCAATCACTTTAGGGGCAGCGAGCAGGGAGATGGGGATGGTAGGAGAGGTGAGAGCCTGGTACTGGCTCCCACACTGCCCCACTGCCCAGATCCCCACCTTGGGGTTGACGCTGATCCGTCCCTTCCTCCTCACCGACTCCTTGGCCACCCCAACAGCCCAGGCTTCCCCATCGCCCACCTCCACCTCCCAGTAATGCCTCCCCGTGCTGAAACCCTCGCAACCCAGGACGCAGCGAGACGAGTCGAAACGCTTGGGGTTGTCGGGTACGGGCTGGCGGGTGTCTTCCCATCTCACGCGTTTGCGATCCTCAGATAGGACGAGCCGGGGATGCGCCGTCTCTGGATCCAGCGTCAGACTTACTGGGGGCAGAGAGAAGATGAGCATCACAGGCACCGCTCACTCCTCAGGGGCATTAGGGTCAAGTTTTCCCCATCTTCCCCCAGTTTAACCTTGGGATGCTCCAGCTGCCGGTCCCTGTTTGCTGGAGCAGAGCAGGAATGGTTTTATGCCCGCAAGCAAGACCAGCAGAGTAGAAAAGACAGCTGCGTGAAGGGAGCTTGATCTAGAGTAAAAGGAAGGCTTTGTGGAGTGGATATTTTTGCTGGGAATCTCCAGACCATTGAAAAGAGGAAAGAAAGCCTCACGTGTCCCATGACTTTCCTTTTTTAAGTTCCCACGTGGAAATATTTGCAATTTTCACCTTTGGTCTCATTCAGAGAGGTGATTTCCAAAGGTGACGCTGACCCTACATGAGGTTCCACAGCACCCCAAACACCTACCATGCTCCCCGAGCTCTGCCAGGAGGCAAACTCACCCACTCTCATGTAATCAACCAGAGTAATTGCTTCTTGCTATGTTAATATGGCTACAGCTCTGTAGGGCATGTTGGAAGTATCTCTGCATTTCACCAGGACTTCTCCTCCCTAGCTGAGATCTGCTGCAGACAGACCTAGCATGACCTCAAACCCTCTCCTCCCAGTTTCTCTGTACCTTGGAATTTCAACAGCGTCTCTTTGAGGGCAATATTTTTCTGAAGAAGACCGGTGGGTTTCTCCCCCAGCTCAGGCGATGTCTCTGCTGGCTTTTGGTCCTTCTCAAGCCTGGAAAGAAGGAAGACCTTTCTAACAATACTTCCTTCAGTCATAATTGTCATTATGCACTGACCAATTTTCAACTGGGATTTCTTATAAAGAAGTAAGTAACAGCAGGACTAGAGCAAAGGCTCGGCCCAAGGGCACTCATTAATGAGCTCCCCGAGAAAGGTCTGCTGACCCGCAGTACATATCTATTTTGTTCCCAAGCACCAGTGAAGAGTCCCTGGGTGGTAAAGGCTTTCCGTCATGGCCAGTAGCTCTCTACACCAAGGGAAAGGCCGGCAATAAAAAATGCCTTTCCTTGCCCGCTTTCGTCTTTCCGATAACCCACCTTCTCGATCCGTGTCCAAAGGGGACACAAAGAGGTCTGTTATAGGGGTGGAATCATAGAATCATAAAATCATTAAGGTTGGGAAAGACCTCTGGGATCACCAAGTCCAACCATCAACCCAACCTCCCCAGGCCTCCTAAACCACGTCCCCAAGTGCCACGTCTACAGGTTTTTTGAACGTCTCCAGGGATGGTGACTCCCCCACCTCTCTGGGCAGCCTGTTCCAGTGCCTGACCGCTCTTTCAGTGAAGAAATTTTTCCTAATATCCAATCTAAGTTCCTAGCGGATTCCCTTCCACCTGGATGCACTCCTTAGTGTCTAAACATCCCCATATTTTTAGCTGCTGGCTTGCTATTTTTGACAGGCTCACGAGGGAGTGAAAGCTCAGCCCTCCAGGAATAGGGAGTTTTAGATGGGCCATAAAGAAGAAGCTGTAGCAGAGCTGGAGGTACCATCATCCCATCTGATACCTTTCCCCGGTCTTCAGCATCCTACTTGGACCTTTTGGGGTGTCCTAGTTGCCTCCTATATGCCTACACAGTCCCTAGCATAAGGCGATCATAAGTGGCTAGGGTTTCGGAGTCCATCAGTGTCACCACCGTAGAGATAAACAACATTAACATCGCAAGAACACATGAAAGGAGCCACAAACCTGCTCAAGATGTTTCTGCTGTCCTACAAGGGAAAGATGAGAGAAGGAGCATTAGGTCAGAGCAAAGTCAGCCCGACAGTACACAACAAGCATCTACCGCAGGGCTGTGGGGTGACCTCGGGCAAGTCAAGGCACTGCTCTGTCTAAATTATGAGTCTAAAATGAGTCCCTGATCTGCCTGCGCAGTGTTTGCAGATCTGCTGGGGACTCAGGTGAGGTCATGGCGACATCACTTAATGAGCAGCTCACTGTAGTTATCTGCCATCACCCATCGCCTTTCATGTCCTTACTCTTCCAGTATGGGCGTTACTCCGGCTAACGCCCATCACTGCTTCACCCTATTGGAATGGTTGAAATCAGGAGTTAACCAGAGCCTGGAGCTGGGCTCGGGTGATGGGTTTGGATGACTACCTAAAGATGAGGTGGGGGCCTGTTGTTTCTCCACTACGTACGAAGGGATTTGGACAGTTGTTTTGGATGTAGACGTGCACAACCAGACGGATGAATCCCACACCCAGGTAAGTAGTGATTTAAACAGGCTGTGGTTGGTTTAAAATATTCAAGTGGACAGTTGGGCCATGCTTGTGATCACTGAAGAAAATAATTTAAAAAAAAAAGCTTTGAAAGATACATTCTAAAAGGAGTATTTGGAATTAATTTGACTCCTGGACTGGTGACATCAGTAGTGTTCAAGGCCAATGGTCTTCAGAGGGGCCTGAGGTCTCACCTGCAGGAATTCACACGCTGGCTGCTGACACTTCTCCTCCAGTTCACAGATCTGCTTGCCAATGGAGGAGATCTCCTCCAAGAGCCTGTTGATGTTCTCCTCCTGTCTCTTCATGATCTCCTGGCCCAGCTTTGCCAGCCGGTCCAAGAGGACACGTTCCTGTCCCTCCACAAACTGGTGCAGCTCCTTTACTTCGGACACAACCTTCTGCCTCTCCGTTTCCACTCGTTCCTGCAACGAGAACCGACGCACACAAGGAAGAGGCAGGGCTGGGGACAGAAACGGTCGAGAAAAATTGCAACAGAGCTGATTTAACGTGATGACTTATAACACAGCCATAAATTCCAGTGCCTGTTGCAGAGGAGAGGAATAATTAAGACAATTTTTTTTTTTGTCCTTTCTAGGCTGAAGTTGCTGCAAAGGACATTTCCATGGACTGTAATCTTTGTACCCAAAATGCTCCAGACCTTTGAACAACAAGGGAAGGTACGAAATAAAACCATAAACAGATTAGTCAGTGGAAGAGGTCAAGGAAAGGGAAAACGAGGCAAGAAAGACGCAATTGGGTGATTCCCATTTTCTGTGTGTATTAACAGGGGGGATCTGGGAACGTGCCCCACTTACGAGCAAACCGAGGAAGAAAAAGATCAACAACAACGCAGCAAAATCCGGCACACGCTCTCAGCCTGCTGAGGTGTACAAGGAGCAGGAGACACAGGGAAAATGGGAGGGTCTTTTAATCTACAATGGGGACAGGCTGTCACCACTGCCCAGACCACATTGTCCAGGACATTCCCGGACATGTGCAAGGGACCACGGAGGTGTGATCTTTGGCCGCGGCGCATTGCATGTCTCCACATCCATCACCACGGCCAGAGCGACATCTGAAAGGAAAGGGAGAAAATCATCGCTGCCCAGGGATAAATACTTACGAGGAAGCCCAGGCTTTTCTCTTCCTCAGTCATTTTCAACCCCAGCAGCTTTTCTCTCCTGTCCTTCAGGATCTGCACGTGAGCCTGGAATTTCTCCTGAGTGGAGAAGAAACACCTTGCTGGTGCATTTTCTTCCTGTAGCTGGTCCATCCCTCTACCCTCATCCCACCCATGCAGGTTTATCTCCTACAAACTCAGATTCTTCCCTGCTTAATAACACGATAGTCTGGCTCTGGGAATTCATAAACCCGGATTTCTGTGAGAGCCGGGCAGCCAGAACTGGTTGCTTTCTCCAACAGCCAGGGTGAAATTCATGGCAAAGATTGGGAAAGACTCCGGCAAAGGACAAAATCAGCAGAAAAGGAGCTTTAAATGACTGGGGAGACCCTGCTGGCACCTGCTCAGGTTCAGCCTGTGCTCAGTGCTGACCCAAAATTTATAAGCTCAGGCTGTTTGCTCAGTTCAGCTGCCAAGGAATGTGCTTTTGGTCACAACCTTGAAGCCTGGATGGGACTTTCAAGCCATTTTATGCTTGGGAGACCACACCCTCCCTCAGCTTTGTGCAGTGAGACAGGGGCTGCATCACACATCTGCGGTGAGAGCAAATTTTTCTTCCCACCTTCAGCAAAATCAGCTTTCACAACAACCCCACAGTGAAACTGGAGCCCAGACCATTGACGTACTGGAAAAACCCAACCCTGCCTTGCGCACAAAAGCCATAAGACCGGATTCTGTACTGTACATCCACGTGCAGCATCTCCTGCACTCCAAATGCCCAAGACAGCGTAGCTGACCCTGCTTTGAGCAGGAGGCTGCGTTAGATGATCTCCTGAGCTCCTTTCCGGCATGATTTATTTGAGGACACCATGATGATAGGGAAATAGCTTCAAGACAGTCGGGGTGACCAGCAGTGTAAGCAAGGGGGAGCGCCGAGCAGGCAGGGTAGGGGTGGCTGTGTTCTAATGATCATGCCACGATGCAGAAAACAGATGGAAAGGGGTAGAAATCCAGATGTCTGCAAGCAGAGCGACCCACGGGGCAGCTCTCTGACCTGGTCCCCTCCTCCTCCCCCATCCCCACGCCGCGCACGGAGACCTCCCACCTTGTGCTCCTCCGCAGCCTCCTCGATGGGGACCACGGCATGGACCCGGTGAGCCTGGGACTCTCTGCAAACCAGGCAGATGGGGGTCTGATCCTCCTCGCAGAAGAGTTTCAGAGCTTCCTGGTGCTTCTCGCACAGCCTCTCCCCCCCAGCCCCTCCTTTGGCTGCCTGCAAGCTCAGCCGCTTGGCTATCTCAATGATTTTTGCCAGCTCCCGGTTGGGTCTCAGGTTTCTCTGCGGGGCAGTCTCTTTGCACTGAGGGCAGGCAAAATTCTCCTCAGCTTCCTCCCAGCAGCGGGTGATGCACGCCCGGCAAAAGTTGTGACCGCAATGGATGGAGACGGGGTCTTGGAAGAAACCCAGGCAGATGGAGCAGGAGGCTTCGTCGCGGAAACTTTCGGCAGGGCTCTCTGCAGCCATGGTCTTGGCGGCAAGGATGACGGGGCGGCTTTCGTTTTCCACCCCGGCTGGTCTTGCCCGTCGGCTGCTCCCCTTCCTGCAGGTGTCTCGGGCCCCGAGGGAGGTGAAAGCAAGCGGCAGAGGAGTTTTGCTGCTGAGACGCACACGGTTTTCTCCGCGTTGCAACCGCTGCCGAGCAAAAGGCTGCTCTGAGCAGCCGCAGAGGGGAAGGGAGAATACCCCTCTCCCCTGGGACCCCAGTGGGTTGAAAAGAGATTAAATGGAAAATAAACAACCTTCATAATTTGTTAGAGATCCACCTGCAGCTTCTGTGTGACACCCCCTCCCCCAAAAATACCCAGGCAAGTGGAGGGGTAGCCCCTGCTCCAAGCCTCCCCATGGGGTCTGGCTCCCAGAAACCATCCCGCTTTCATTGCTCATTAATAAACGCGCTTTTAATTTATTAATTGAAGGGCACAGGCATGAGGATAGAGCTTAAGCAAGTCCCCTGCCGCAGATATGTCTCCCTTCTTCAAGTTAAACCACCGAGACACGCATCCTTTGCTGCTCATTTCGGGTCTTTTATTATTTATCATACCTAACTGCCGGCTTTGCCGCCATCCTGCCGGCATCCTCATTTCTGCGTGTGTACGTGCAGCTATAAATACTTTTATTGTTGCTTTCGATTCTCCTTTTAAACACGATGCCATTTCTTTCATGGTTCAGGGCTGAGCCTGGAGTCAAGCAGCAGCCAATTACCACTCACCCTCTTATCTTTAGTTCTCCTTTCCTTCCAGGCTTGCCTGCAATTAAGGAAGGGAGGGGATTTTCTTCCACCCTGTAAATGAAATAACTCCACAACCGGCCGTACCCCTCACTCAACCTGCTCAGAAATGGGTTCTCCTTCACCCAAGATCCCACCGCACTGCAGGAGAGCTTCCTTCAGCCCTCAGCCACCGTGTTTGGGGGAAAAAAAAAAAAGGTGATATTTCGGGAGTGACCTTCCAGCAATGGAAATCTCCTCTCCCACGGCTGCTTTTCGATTTGCAATGTCACTTTACTCCAGCTGCACTGACCTTGCACGGTCGGTTGGGTGCCTGCCCGCATAAACATGCCTGCCCTTGCTTTTTGTGCATCAGTTTTTAAAAGCCTCAGCACCCCTGGTTTTTCTGCAAAGCCCCTCGCCTTGGGCTGTAGCAACAAGCCCCCCAAAACCACCAAGACCTCATCCCAAATTGGGTTACACAACACCAAAGCGGCAAATATCTTCCTCTGCCCCGCTCCATCTCTCTGAAGGGCGGCTCTCCTGAAGGGACAGCAATGTCCTTCTTCCTCCTCTTAGACAAGAAACCCCTAATTCACTCAATCCCATGGACCTGTGGCACGTGGAAGAGCCAGTCCCTGTCCGAAGCCCTTCGTGTGCCGAAGCGGACGGGGCTTGTCTGTATTGGGCTGAGGCTGGGTAACGAAGTGACACATTTTCTGAGAACAGCATGTAAATAACTCATCCGCCGTTATTTGTTTGCAAGTGGTTTTGGGGTGGGGGGGGGTCACGATTTTCCGGTACAGCACTCTGCACACGCCAACGCTCAGACTGAAACCTGTCGCATGGTTTCATACTCGGGACGCTTTTCTTTGTTAAATCTGGAGTTAAGGGTTGATTTAGTGGGGAATGAAATGGGCAGAGAGACTGGTGTTGGGACGGATACCTCTGAGGGACTGCCTGACTTTTGCATTTAGGACATTGCTGTCTCTCCTCCTCTTCTTTCTGCTGTCCCACAAGTGCTGGCAGCATCAACACCTCTACCCCAGCACCAAAAGCCGCGTTTCCTCCTCAATAACCTACATGAGTCACATAATCAGAGTAATCTCCCAGCTGCAGCTGCTTTGCTCTTTCCTATGCCTCTTTTGGGCTTGATGTGCCCGGAAAAGCATCTCAGCTTCTCCAAATCCAGCAATGCCAGTTGATTTTGCCAAGCCCTGGGGGCACTGGTGAGCGTTAACAGCCCTAAGCAGCTCCACCTGGGACCCCCCCAACCCCTTGCCCATGGACCAGGGGCTCTATTTAAACTCAGTCCTGGGCTGTGGTTCTTTTGCAAGCTGTCTTGGAGGAGCACCCATGTGTGGCTGTGGACCTTCATGATTCATTACTGTAGTGCCCTCAGTAAGAGAATTTTACCCCCTGAAAAAATTCAGTAGAGGTTTGGTGCTGCGGCTCCCAGGATGGGGAAAATCGGGGTGTTATGGGGGTGTTTGATCTCATCGTTGATGCGTGGCAGATCTGGGTGAGGGACGTGCACGCTAAGGGGGAGACTGAGGAGTGGGCAAAGCATCGTTTGCCATGTCTGGATGATGCCAAACTTGATCTTAAATAGCAACAAGTCATAGAGACAGGAACCGTGGGGCACTTAAGTGCATCCGTCTCCCTCGATATCGAACCTAAACCTTAGGGCAAAGCTCACTAAAGGCTTGATTTGCCTTTGTGTATAACCTGGCTCAGCTACTAAAGGTGGGGTTGGTGGGGTTTTTTACAACTAAAGCTTTGCATTGCAGCTGGGTTGGGCATGAGACAGACTAAAAGTAATGACACCCGTCTCCAGCTGAGCCCTCAATTGGCTGCGTGTGAACCACAGGGGCTGTTAGTGAGTGTGGTCTCAAGAGGGAGCTGGAGGCTCTGTTTTGAAGGTGAGGAAGACATTTATTTGCTCAACGCCTCTGTGCAAGAGGAAAATTAGTAATCAAAGGTTTTCTGTGGGATTCTGCTTAATTCCTTCAAGGCACAGACGCAGGGCTGGGGGCAACCACAATTAACATTAACAGTTAACCATCAGGCACAAACCACCCTGCCTCAGTTTTCTCCTTTCTCTGCGTTGCGTGTTTTCGCTCTCCTGCCTCCTTTTTCCACCGTTTCAGGGTTAAATCTAAATACAGACCAGGGAAAGGGGTGTTTTTTTCCTGTAGCTCTTGCTTTCAGGGGATCAGCCAGATGAGGAAACTGGGCTGAAAAACACGTCTGTTGGGAAAGGAATTCTTTTTTTCAGCCTGGTTGATGTCTGAGGGTGCAGAGGTGGAGAAGGCAGGATGGCGATGGCCAAAGCAACAAACAGGCAGTTCAAAAGGATCGTTTAAATGCTAAAGAGGTTCAAAGCCCCCCACCCCGGTGCAGACAAGACTTTCTTGCAGAGAGATGTAAGGACTAAGTGCTGCTTTTCCCAACAGGGAGCAAGGGGTAGCTCTTGGTTGGGGCATCCAGCGGCTTTTGTGCTGCAAATGGGATCCCTGGGGTGCTGGCATCTCTCGGTACCTGGAGAAATCCCATGCTAATGAGCCAGGACTTGAGAATTGATCCTGATTTGCAATGCACTTTAATGCCTGAAGCTGGGGGGGGGAGGGAGGAGGGGGTTGGCCATTAAAAAAACAGAGAAAAAAAAGAAAA
>VZTV01047808.1:22414-49166 GCA_013400875.1 Anhinga rufa
TTTTTTGTGTCTTTTCAGGCTGCAAATCTCCCCCTCCCCATGCCCTTGGGGATTTCAGAGTTATGGATAGGATAGGAGCAAACTGGAACCAGAAAATCCCAACTAATTAAGCCAGTAACTACCTGGTGGGGAGGACCATCCCTACAGTTTTCCCTTGAAAAACTGCAAACTATCACCTGGGTGAATTCACTCACCGATTTCTGACTCTTCTCTTCTTCCCCTTGTGTCGGGGGTTCCAGGTGGGAAATCTCCTCCAAGAGTTTGGTTGCGTTTTTTGCCTGCCTCTTCTCAATCTCATTTTTCAGGTCTTCCAGCTGTGAAAGCAAGAAGAGCTCATGTCCTCCTGGGACCTGCAGCGTGCCTACAATCAGCATGGTCTGCCGTGGCTCACCTTCTATCCTCCCATTTTAAGATGCAAACAAAGAGGCAGTGGGATGGGAAATACCATGAGGAATTCAAGGAAAGGCATTTCCCACAGGAGGAGATCACCTGTGAACCGAAATGCCTCCTAACTTTTCTTGAATTCCTGGAGGAAAAAAAAAATCAAACTTGATGCAAAAAAGCAACGTGGATGTGGAAGGGAAGATGCTGATAAAAGTCACAAACATACTTGCATGAACTTGGGCAGAAAGCCACGCTATTCCTGCACTTACCAGCACAGCAGTGGTGCGAAACAACCAAAAAGGATCTAAAGAAATGACCCTAAAGTCAGTGTATTACTGCCCAGGGACTTGAGAGGTCAGGGAGGCTGACACCTACCAGATCCTCCAGTTTTCTGCACTCCAGGGTAGCTGTCCTTCCTCGGAGACCTTCTCTCTCTTCCTTTGGAAAACTTAATATCCACCTGAATTTCTTCCGAAGCAAACTAAAAAAACCTGTTGTTTTTATCCCTTTGATGAGGCTGGATCTTTCTCTTCCTGTTCTTTCCCAGTCCTGGGTAAAACTGTGACACAGATGCGTTGAGCCTGCGAGTCAGCTCTTTGTGCCATCTCTCCTGGGCAGGAGGTGGTGACACCCTTGGCCCCATCAGCTGGGAGCATCATGTTTCTCCTTTGTCAATCTGCCAGCTTTTTATTCTGGGGAGCTGCTGAGGGCTGTCACCTCAGTGCTTTTGTCCCTCTCCTTTTAGGGCTGGCCACTAGGCAAAACCACCGGCCCTCCCAGGAAAGTGCTGGAGGCAAAAGACATTCAGGCTGCCAGGAGGGTTGAGGAGCTCTTGAGGCTTGGTGGGATCATGGGTGGGGAAAACCTAAGAAAACAGGGAGGGAAATGTGCAACCAGAACCTTGTAGGTGCTGGAAGAGGGGCTGCAACTCAATGCACTTAAAGGGGCACAAGTTGGGGTCCTTGGGATCCCTGCCATGAATGTGCCTATGGTCGCCCATCACTACATGCCCTCCAAGAAGCCCTGACCTGGCTCTGAGCTCACAGGGAAATGCTTCTAAGCAATTTCTAACCCACTGCTCCTTTGTTAAGCTCCATGGCTAAATATATATATATCTTTTTACATGGTAGCAATGGGGGGTTTTGGGGCCGTAGTGACTGTGACGCAGCCGAGGGGCTACCAACCGAGAGAACTCTCCCAGCTGCGACCACTTGGCCAGTTTTGGGGAAGCAAGTCTCATTTCCAGCAAGCTATTCCCATCAGGCAGAGCCATGGGGGAGCTGCTCGTGCTGGGAACAGCAGGGCTGGAAGCAAACGCCCCGCAACCACTTCCCAGGGAAGCGTGGCCTGGGGTGAGCGGGTTGGGAGGCAATCTGTCCTGCCAGGCGCAAGAGGTGGGTGCAACCAGGTGAACGCTGGCATCTTAATGAGACACCTCCGTCTGAGCTGGGCTGCTTTGTTCTTCATGGAGAGTGGCTCCACACCGTCGGCAGAGCCTAGGGCGCAGCTCCTTTCATCTCAAAATTAGGTGCCTATGGTTGGGCACCCTAAAATCAAGCATCTACAGAGCCTGGAAAACTGGCTGGGGTGGAGATATCTGCATTGCAGATTTCTAGAGCGAAGGGACACCCCGGAAGAGAGCTGGATGAGGATCAGAGACATGGAGGGAACCTGTGGCCCTGAAGAAGTCAGAAAAACCTCAATCTCTAGCTCCAAGGAAAGCACTGAACTTTACTTGGATTTGGTGTTTTGTGGCTTGTGTTTCTCAGCAGGAGCCTCAGAGGAGCGTGGTAGGACCATGGTGGTTCAGGGACCTCCAGCAACTCATAAATGTGTCCTTGCAGAAGTTTTTGAGTGCTTTTCACCTGATTCACCCAGGTTTTCTTCTTTGTCCTTCCTGCACTGACAGCCTGTCTATGGATATTCTCCTTTGCCTTTCCCAGCCGGGCTTGAGTTGGTCGCAGGACACGGACCCAACATACAAAGGGACACATAGGATCGTACTCCTCCCGGTCAGAGGCATGGCAAAGGTAAAGGGGATAAGACTGGAGAAAGAGGAAAAAAAATACTCAAGGCTTTTTGTTCAAAAGTCTTTCCCAGTAGCCCCGATTGCCCTTTTTCAATAAATCCTCATGCTTGAGCTCCTGCAGTGACTTCGGGTTGGCCTTGCAGAAAGCACGTGTCTATCCAGCAGCGGGATCGCCTGTGTTTCCCAGCTGATGGGACCAAGTGACAGCAATGCATGGAGGAGTGTGGATGGAGGGGAGATGTCACAGCGTGACAAACGGCACCAAAATACCGGCCGTAGGTTTGCCGCGGTGGGACCCGCGGGGATGGTGAGGTGGGGCTTTGTCACAGGGTGCCCATTCATATCTCAGCTGTTATTCTGAGCCCACCATCGCCTGCTCCCTCCCACTCTCACTTCTGGTTCCTCTTCTCGGTTCTGAAATCAATAATGTGTATTTATTTTGGTGATGCCTCTTCCTCTTTTGAGTTTCCTCATAAGGAAATCAACAGGTTTTGAGGGAATCAATGTAGGTGAGTTAGGTGAAAATGCCAGAACTTGTATTTCACCTATTCACTCCACCTGCTTTTATAGTTGAGGAATACCTAACCAGCACAGCCACAGGAGCCTCTGGTGTGATTTATCCCATCTCGTCCCTCCTGAACAGCCAACAGGGAGAAACGGCCTTTTCTTGGGAGTTATCCAGGAAGCCGAACATGTATAACGGTGTGGAAAATTGCATTCCAGGTGGGTTTGTTTCCTTTCACTGCCTGCAAAGGGGGCTTGAATGACTGGAGGTCCCCCACGAGAAGGCGGAAAAGTAAGCCAGGTGCCCCCATCTTGCGCAGATTTTCTTAATCTTGCTAACCCAAAAGCTAAGAAACCCAGAATAATACATCCATAGTGAGGCAGAAAGTGGAGAGTGTAAAACAAAATGTTCTTTTATTTAAATATCAGAAACGTAGACAGATATAGACACTAGCTCCCCAAACTGAGCCAGCCTGTAGTGAAAGGCCACCTCCCTTTGCAGAACAGGCTCTGGCTCTGCCTTGCAATTGATGTCAGAAAGAAAACACTTTGGAAAGATATATGAACAGGAGGATTCAGTCCGTTAAAGGCAAAATAAATTTTAAAAGACCACACATTTGAAAGTCCTGTGTGCTCTCCATCCTTGATCAACGCCTCGATATTCCCTTCCTTCTGATGTGCCGACTCCATCACCTCATATCAGCTGATCCTTTCTCCTCACCGCTGTCTGCCGGTGTCCCACCTCCCCATCCTTGCCATACAGGTGCCATCCCAAAGCTCCCAACGGAGATGGACACGGGAGAGGAGCAGCAGGTTCTCTCGGTGAGATGCTCTGAGCAACCACAGCAAACGGCTGGCATCACGCAGGAGATGTCCCTTTTGTTAAGGTCTGATGGACAGACATTTCAAGGACAGATTCGGAGGGGATACCCAAATCCTACCCAGTCCAGAAGGGACTTCAGCTGCCCAGTCACCTCCTGGTCCTCTGGGGGTGGGGTTTGGGTAATTTCTTGCAAACGAGCCCCCATCCCCATCCTGAACCAGGGGAAGACCCTCTCCCCGTTGAACAAGACCCTGGGATAAACCAAGATGGTAGTGTCATCGTCTGCACCGAAAAATGCCACCCGACCCTCTTCATAGTCCAAGGAGACCCGTATTCTCCTGGGAGGCGGGTTCAGGCGCAGGTTGGCACGGGGGGATATGAGGGAATGATAAGCCTCCAGCGCCCAGACCCCCTTCTTGGGGGTGAGGCTCATGGGTCCCTTCCTCCTGACCGATGCTCGGGCCACCCCCAGGGCCCAGACACCCCCCTGCCCCACCTCCACCTCCCAGAAATGTCTCCCCGAGGTGAAGCCTTCGCAGCCCAGCACACAGGGCTCAAAGTCAAATCTCTCTGGGTTGTCCGGGAGGTCCTGCTGAGTCAGATGGCCCCTGGCTTCTTTTCGGTCCTCGGAGAGGCGAAGGTTGGGATGAGCCGTGGCCGGGTCCAGAGTCACATTGGCTGCAGGACAAGGGAGAACCAGAGTATCGGAGGTAGGGCTTGGCCACAGGAGAGGCTGGAGATGTTTCTTTTCCTCCCAGCATCTGGGACCAGCCCCACACTCCTGCTTCTCCCAGCTCTGGATGCTTCATTGGGGGGGGAGCATGGGCAGGACTGGGGCTAGTGCTAGCTTTGGGGTCCCCCAGCAGAGATGCCCCTCAGTGGAAGGAAAAAGGGGAGAGGACAAAGCATGGAGCAGAGATATGGGGAGGGGATGATGGGAAGTTCATGGGGAGGGAAGAAATGCAAATGCTCTTCTCAGATTTCCCTTTCCTTTGGGTCCCAGAGGGGCATTTGGCTTTATTAGGACCATATCTCAGCCCCTGGATACACCAGGAGCAGCAACATCGGGGTGCGGTCACCCTTCCCTTCCTCTCCCTGAGGGATTGCATTGGTTTTTTATCATGGCAATCTCTTCCACAAGCCAAAACCCCAGTCTTTCCCACCCACTACCATCAACTTACTTGGCTCTTGCAATTTAAACATCAGGCTGTCTAAAGAGGAGAGAGATTTCACAGTATCAGATTTGTGTGTCAGACAAACCGGCTGCAGCTTAGCATTATCATGCAGGCTGGGGAGGCAAAACAGCTAACAGGAGACTTGGGAGGGGAAATACTGAGTGTGTGAGGGCTTGGCTGGGTGCAAAGGCTCTGGGCTGACTTGCTCTGGTGCAGGTACGGATGCTGTGATAGCTACACAACTCTCCCAAAGCCAGGGGAGACTAACCTCCTGGCCAAGCTAAACTCACCTCCAAGAGACACTGCAACAGATTTCTCCCCCCGTTGTAGCATCTCCTCCCTGGCTTTGTACCCACATGAACTTTATTTTTCCCACCAGCTTGGAAGTGATGGGAACAACCGCACCAGCAGCTCTGTTTGAATTTGCTTTTCACGTGGGACGCGGAAGAGGAGACTCCTCTGCCGAGCTTGTTTTTCTCTCCTTTCCACTTCCCAACTAATTTGGCCTCAGGAAAAACTGTCAGTGTCCTCCTCTGGTTAAAAGTTTCGGCTCCGTTTATTTACAACAGTTATTAGGTGGGTTTTGCATTAGCAGCCAGCACATAAGAACCCGGTTTCCCCCAGATATCAGGCACACAAGGCAACGTGCCTTCTCCTAACCCTGCTCAGTACCTTGGCATTTCCTCAGCATGTGTCTCACGAGGATGTTTCTCTGAACAAAGTCCTCGAGTCTGCTTTCCAGATCAGAGGAAATCTCCACTGGAGGGTTGAACTTCATCATCTCACAACTGCAAAGAGGGCAAAAAACCCACATGTGGTATATTTGATTGCTCATTTTGATCTCATTAAGTAAGCCAGGAGAAGCAATGGGATGGGCTGAGGATACTTATCCGGGAGCAAATAAAATCCCCCTTTCCCCTGCCCTGTTTCTTTGCAGTTTGTTTCCCCCAGGCAGTCACTGGATGGACATTTCTGAACACAGAGCATCGTTGTGGGAGGATGAGCTATTGACTGCATCCCTGTGGTTTGAAACCCTGACCTCAGGATTCACCCAGGTGGCCTCCAGACCTCTCCAAGCATCAGAGTGTGGGGGAAGTGAGAAGGAACCACGTTACCTGTCCAAGAGTCTTCTGATGTCCTAAAGGTGGGAAGAGAGAGGAGAGACAGTTGGTGAAGAGATTGTGGAACGAGTGTTGTGTCTTCTAACAAAAGTTATACACTTTTATGGCAATGCACTAGCAAAGAAGGACCCTATGCATGCGATGATCCCACCTGCAGCAATGCTAGAAGACACCAGGGAGCTTCCATGGGGCTGAATTTGGGCTCCCATGTCTCAGGCTTTGCTGTATCCCTCCTTTCCCCACCACCTCTTGATGCTTTGGGCTCTCACCTGCAGGAATTGACTTGCCGGCTGCTGGAATTTCCCCTCCATCTCCCACATCAAAGTCTCGAGGTGGGAAATCTCCTCCAAGACCTTTGCCTTTGCTTCCTTCTGGATCCTGGCGATGGCCCTGTCCAGGTCTGCCAGCTGGGTCAGGAGGAGGCGCTCTTGGTCCTTCAAAAATTTGCGCAATTGCTCGAATTCACACTCTGTCTTCCTCCCTTCATTTTTGGTTTTCTCCTGCCAGGATCAGAGATGAAGGCAAAGGGGATGAAAGAGGGGCAGGAGCCCTCCCCAAGCAGCAGAAGGCATGGCACAAGTCCTCCCCAGCTCTAGCACCTGAAACACTTGCAAAAAAAATTCCCTCGTGGATTATTTTGACATCGCTCGAGTTTCTATTAGTGTCACATCTCTGAGGCTGACACAGTCTGTGCGGCTGCAACAGCCCCAGACCTTTGCAGAAGGAATCACAGTAGCCTCCGGTGAAGCTCTGCAAGATGGGCAGGAGATGATGGGGGCTGCAGGAAAAATTCTACCACACCCAAGAAAAACAGATTAGTGCTTTGAGGCCAGGTTGGTCTCACGATATCATGTCCCAGGTGCTATTCAGGCAATAAAAGGGTGAACTGAACAGCAAACCATCTTGCTGGGGATTTAAGTAGTAGCAGGGACTATTCAGGAGGCTTAGCCTGGAAACAGAACTGAAAGATGCAACCTCAGCTGGACTCTGCAAGGGGGAAATTTATAGAGTTTAGGGGAAAAAAACCTTCCAGCCCATCTGTCTACACCCGGCTGGGTACTGTCTGCCCCCCCTGCTCCCTTGCGGAGGAGTTGCAATGTTATCTCCCCAGTGCAGGCTCCAGCTGATGTGAAACCCCAGCAGATAAACACAGGGTTGGCCGGCGCCCAGAGCGAATGGCACAAGGTTCTGCAAACCAAATATGGAAGATCTGGCCTCAAAATACAGCAGCAATGTAGGTGTGGGTGGAGAGACCCCCAGGGTCCTGCTGGGGGGCACCTACCAGGTACGAGCTCTTCCTTACTCTGCTTTTTCTGCTTTTCAGGTATTTTTCTCTCTCCTCCTTTAAAGCCTGTAGACAGCCTTGGATTTCTTTCTGAGGAAAAAGAAAAGGTGTTCTTAAAGTTGCTGAGAAATATCCTTTTTCTCCACTAAAATTACTTCTGCCCTTGTCTTAGATGGGAGAGGCTTTGCCTAAACACTGGCTCCCCTGCAAGGAGCAGAGCTGGAGGAGGAGGAGGAGGAGGAAGGTCCAAAAGCAACCTACAATGTTCTGAAGATTTGTGCAGAGAAAATGCAACCTGCAAACACCAACCTTGGTGCAAGCACGGGGGAAAATGCTGCAGAAGAGCAAAACACTGATAGTAATCAATGGCCCGTGTCCAAGGAAGCAAGATAAGTGTGTAGTGAAATTTCCCTCAAAAATACTCACAGCCTCCAGAAATTGGTGGCTCTGGGATAAATATTTTGGTATTTAATAACTCTCAGCGGATTTATTTAGCGTGCATTTATAGAATCCTTCAGTATCGGCAACATCCTGCAGCAAGGAGTTCCTCCTGTTAACGCTGCACGATGTTGCACTGCGTTTGCACAGCTCTGCCAAGTGCTCAGCTTTTTTGGTGAGAAAGATGCTGAGAATGGGTTTGGATCAGCAGGAAACCAGAAAAGGAGCAGAGAAGGGGGGAGAAACAGGAAGAAGTTGTTTCTCCGTGTTTGAAACTAAAGAAAGAGTGAATAGGGGAACAAATATGCAAAATTGCCCTCAATGACTGATGCAATCATGTTAAAAACAAACAAACAAACAAACAAAACAACCACCCAAAAGGAATTCTTGGCCATTTTAAAATGTTTTGAATATTTCTCTTTGTCAGTATTTCGGTATAGTCAAGTCAAGAGCAGAGTTCAAAGAGGAAAAAGGCTAACAAGGTATTTTTTTATTTCTACCAGGTTGTTGGCAAAGAAGAATAAATTAAAGGGGGAGGGGGAGGACGACCCTGAGAGAAACACTGTGAAAAACAAATGTCCATGCAATAAAATGCAAAGAGGAAGCACGTGGGTAGGTGACACCCAAAAAAAATCCCTGTTTGTGCCACGGAGGTGCACGGGGAGCGGATGCACCCGAACGGCTGCGCTTTGCCCCTGGGAAGGGATTTGCTGTGAGCTGGGGAGGTGCAATCGCATCCCCGGGGCTTTACCTTATATTCCTGGGCAGCTTCTTCGATGGGAACCACGGTGTGGAAGCGGTGAGCCTGGGACCTGTCGCACACCACGCAGATGGGCTGCTGGTCCTCCTTGCAGAAGAGCTTGAGAGCCTCCTGATGCTGCCTGCACGAGTTCTCCCATCCCTCTGCTCCTCTTCCTGCCCGCAGGCTAAGCTGCCTGGTTATTTTGACAATATTTGCCAGCTCCCTGCTGGGACGGAAATTCTTCTGCAAAGCCGTCTGCCTGCACTGCGGGCAGGAGAAATGTGCTTCCAGCCCTTCCCAGCAGCGGGTGATGCACGCCCGGCAGAAGTTGTGGCCGCAGTGGATGGAGACGGGGTCTTGGAAATACTCCAGGCAGATGGAGCAGGAGGCTTCGCTGTGCAGGCTTTCTGCCGGGCTCTGTGCAGCCATGGCTCTTCCCAACCTACCTCTGGGATTGGATTAAATGAGCTTCACTTTACAGGGAGAGGAGGAGGATGTTCTTTCTGGCTTGACTGTTTTCTCGTTGCAAATGGGGGAAATCAACCCCCAACGCCATGAAACGGCGGCATGGGAGGCTCGAAGAGGGCGAGCGCACGCAATGCTTCCTCCTCGCCTCCTGCCAGCGTCCTACTGGTTTCGGTTCAGTTGACTTTCTGAGCCAGATGTGAGTTAGCAGATAGGAGGCTGGAGGGCAGGGCTGCTCTTCAGCCGGACCAGGACAAGCTGAAGAAGTGCTTGGGAAGAAATCTCAGGAAACTCAGGGTGGGATGCCCTCTTGCACCAGGACCAACCATGGAACAGGACTTTGGGGTCTTGGGGGTGACGAGTTGTCCATGAGTCAGCAATGGGACCGTGTACCAAAGATATCAACCCCATACAGGGCTGTGTTAGCAAGAGTGGAGGGATTGCTCCCCTCCATCAGCACATGTGAGGCCAGATCTGAGTACAGGGACCAGTTTGGGGCTTCCCAGTACAAGGCGGACAGCATCAGGTCACCAAACGGAAGCCTAGGATGGATGGGGCAAGATTGGGATTACCCAGCCTGGAAAGGAGAAGGATCAAATCCCTGTCTGCAGCCGCCCAACAGGGTTAGGGAGAGGGCGGAGCCAAACATAAAATCTCTCCATGCTGCTTATTATAACCTTTTAATTCTTTAATTATCCATTTAGGCTGCTTAAATGGAGCTCCTGGGCCCATAGTCATCCCTGCCCTGCTTTTATCTGCTTTCATAAGAATCCACTTTTGGGGGCAGGACAAGGACTTGACGGACCTTCATCTGAACCCCTGTGCCTGTTGTATATTCTCAAGGAAAAAGTCCAGCCTCTTGCTTGACTAAAGCCTAGTGCACCAGGGACCACACTGAGCCAGCACCAAAAGGAGCAGCCCCGTTTCTGTGTGTTCATTTCCAGTTCTGGCTCCCCTTACACATTGAGTCAGGATCCAACCGAGTTGTAAACGACTCCAACTCCTGGATTGCAGCTGATTTTTCACCACCTCTATTCCCACAGACTTGCTGTGTTTGACAGTGCAGAAAACTCAGGTTTATCACCTCCCTGGGCAGTGGGTTTAGGAAGGAATGAGGATGATTTTTTTCCTCCCTCCAGTTTTTTTTTAAGCAACTTCCAAAGTAAACCCATGGAGAAAAAAAAAGAAAAAACACAAGGCAGAAATCACTTAGAATTGCACATTGACTTTTAATTCCCTGTTGATGAGAATCTGCAGGCACCCAGGAACAGTCTTGTAGTGATTAAAACTTCAAAATATATTTTAAGGCACAGAAACGGTCCCGTTTTCCACTAAAGGAAAGGAACTTGAACACTGCTACCCTTTCATTTGAGGTTTGGGCTGGAGGGAAGAGGTTGTCCTTGATGGCAGGGCAGGTGCCAGCTCCAGCAGCTATGTCTGTATTTTGCATTAAGCATTTAAACAGTCACTGAGGTTGAGATATGCCTGGGAGTCCCCCTTCCCTTGATTCCTTTTCTAGGTTGTCCCTGGCAGATGGTGCCTCTGGTCCCACCAATTTCCCTCTATCCAGTGGCTCCACCTCCAACTATGGTAGCATCTGGGATGGAGAGATGAGTCTAAGGTTGTCCAGACCCTCCAGCTCAGGACAGGAATTTCTGGAGGGTCATCAGAGCTTGGAGCCATGCAAAAGCTTTGCAGAGCTCCTGCTCCACACAATGTTTTGCATAGCCCAGGTTTGTTGTAGCGCCCGGAGCCACAGAGGCTAATGGTGGGACTGGGACTAGACTCAGCCCCTGGATTGTTTCCCAGGGGTGAGTGGATGGGGTTTTTAGTTATTTTTTTCTGTGCCTTGGGAAAAAAGTTTGAGGTGAACATCCTCCGTCACCAGGAACCATGGGTAGACTGTCTCCCCTCTGAAAGAACCCTGCAGAAAAGCAAAGAGCCGTGCCTTCCTCACAGCATCAAAAAACACCACCCTCCCTTTCTGATAGTCCAAGCAAATTCGTATCTGCTGGGGGACATTGTGTAGGGCCAAGGGGGTGACATCAGGAGAGGTCAGAGCCTTGTACCCATCTCTGCTATGGCACAGCGCCCATACCCCTGCTTCGGGCTTCAGGGGAAACGGCCTCTCCCTCGGCACCGACTCCTTGGCCACCCCGATGGCCCACATGCCTCGTCCGTAGATCTTCACCTCCCAGCAGTGCCAACCTGAGGTGAAGCCCCTCGAGCCCAGCACGCAGGGATGGAATTTGAACCTCTCTGGGTTGGGGGGCAGGTCCTGCTCACAGCTTCCCCACCACATGACCCTGCAGTCTTCCAAGAGGCAAAGCTCAGCGTTGGCCGTCTTTGGGTCCAGCGTCATCTGTGCTGCAAGTGGAGAGAGGGTCAGGCTCATTGCAGCAGATTTTGGGGGGTACAGGTCTTTTTCTCTCCCTTCCCATCCATCCGATCCGGTTGGGACCCCTCCAGACACTGCCTGGTGGGACCAGGATGGGATAACGAGGAAAGGAGGCAGCAGAGAAGTTTAGGTTAATCTTTGGGGGCAGGAGAGCTTGTTTTATTATATTTTTTCATTTTATGTTGGATTGATTGGGCACGCGTTCGGTTCACTTACTTGCTAAAGGAAGTTTGAACTCCAGTATGTCTAGAGGAAAGAGAAAGAGGAAAATGTGAGAGGCAGAAAGATAAATTGGTCTGATTCTGGATTTCTGCAAAAATCCAGAGTCAGGAACAAGCTTGGGGGAACGTAGAGAAACTTGAGAGGAGAAAAGCAGGACTACACGTATGAAATTCACTCAGGCGCAGAGGGGTTGCTGCAAAGAAAGCAAATACAGTGATGCATCGGAGCATGTCTGCGATGAGGAGCACGGGAGAGCAGCAAGACACTATCTCCACATAGTTAATATGAAATATATGGGACCCAAAGCAGCAGGCAACGACAGCAGCAGGCAGGTAATATCAGACCAGCGCTCACTGCTCCTTTGCAATCTCATTAGTGGCTCTTGCAAAAAAAAACCCTCATTCAACAACCAGGATGTATTTCTTTCACACGGTTTCACTCCAGCCTTCCCCACCAAGAAGCACGACGACATTTTCCCTTCTGGACCTGCGCACGGTACCTTGAAATTCCTCCATAGCCTGCTTGACAACTGCGGTTTTCTCTGTGAAATCACAGACTTTCTTTTCCAGCTCAGGGGAAATACCGAGCGGCTGTGAGAACGTTTCCCTCTTGCACCTGGAAGGAAAGAGGGGATGCATTTACACCCGGTTGTAGTTTGTTACCCAATGTTTTATCAGCAGTCAGTGGGGAGAATGATGGGTGGAGGGGAGATGATGGGTCTGCACCGTATCGCAGATCTTAGACCCACCTGTGACCCCACACCCATGGTCCAGGGCCTCTCTTTAAGCTCACCCCTAAAGCATTTAGTTCTTTTGCAAGCTGCTTTGGAGGACCATCCGTGCATGGATGTGGACCCTGCTGATTCATCCCACGGGCTGCCTTCTTGGCTTGCCCCTAGCCTTGCCTCCTGCCCATGGACCTGTCTGATGCTCTGGGCTGCCCCCAGCTGCTCTTCCCAGCCCTGCTTGGCTCTCCTTGCTCAGGTATGTGGAATGGGGATATGGCTGGTGACGTCTCTGCTCCCTGTGCAGTTGCATGCAGACCTGCAGGGAGCCACCAGCCCTTGCTGCACCCTGACAGCTTGTTCCAGGATGGTGCTCGTTTTTGTTATGCTGAGCTACCTCTTCAGCAATGGCTTATGTCTTCCCCAACATGCCCCCACCAGATATTTGCTTTGAAGGTGTAGGAACCTGCGCCCTTTGGAAATGGAGCCCTGCCCTCCTAGTTCAGCTCATGCAGATGACTGAGCTGTCAGTGCCAGTACACGTCTGAATTTATCATTAATCAAGTAGAGAGGAAGAGTCCTCCTTCCAAACCCCAGTGTCCTCAGTCAAGTCCAAGTCTATATTACAGAAGGGCCAACCTGTCCCTACATGATTTCTCTCAGTATCGTGCCACAAAGCTGCTCTATTGTGCTGAAATTTTGACAGGAGAAGGACCACATACCTGCTCAAGGTGGTTTTGATGTCCTAGGGGAGAGAGAAAAAGAGACTTAGTGACCTGGAATGCCTCCCCTTGGAGTACTGGGGTCCCACTGTCATGAAGTCCCTCTTTTAGCATGTTGGGGTATAAAACCAAGAGCTGGAGACCAAGCTGGTCCTCAACCAGTGCCTTCACAGCAATTTTGGGAAGCCTGGGGTCTCACCTTCAGGAGTTCACAGCCTGGCTGCTGGCATATCTTCTCCATCTCCGCGATCAGCGCGCCCAGGCTCATGGTCTCCTCCAAAAGCCTGGTGAGGATTTCTTTATGCGCGTTCATTATCTCTGTGTCCAGCTGCTCCAGCTGGGCCAGCAGAAAGGCCTCCTGCTCCTCCAGGAACTTGTGCAGCTGCTTATATTTGGTCACAATCTTCTGCTTTTCAGCTTCTGTTCTCTTCTGCCAAGGGCAAGCCAAAGCGGGTAAAGGAGAGTAGAGAATGGGACAAGAGCATCAAGAGTTAATGGTGGGTCGTGCACTGGTGGGATCCACCAAAAAGGTGCGTTTGGGGAAGACACAAACCTGCTTTCCCTTCCCCATGCCCCTTGAGTATCACCCACCCATGGGAGAGAGGAAGAGGAGATGTTCCTCTTTTCCCCCCTGCCATCCACCATATGCCAAAGAAAACTGATGGGCACCTACAGCATAGTCCTGGATTTTCTTTTTTCTCTCCTTCATGGAAGACTGAAATGCCTCTTGCTCTGATTTCAGAAGCTGCAGCTGGGCCTGAATTTGTTCCTGAGGGGAAAGAAATAAGTCCCTTTTTTACTGGCATCATCATCTGGCATCGGAGGTAGGCTCGTTGCAACACCAACAGTGCTTCCTGGTGCACAGCTGGCTTGAAACTCATTCTGGGTCTTTCCAGCTTCTCTGTTGCAGGGAGAAACCACCTTCAGGTTAGCCTGAGCTGCCTGCAGAGGCATCATTTCTGGGAAGTACCTTGTGAGGGGTGAAGCCAAGAGGAAAAAATGCAAAATTAGAGCAGGCTTGCTCCAGATTGCAAGCGGGCCAGCTGAGGAGCTTTCACAGCTAACACCAGCTGCTTCACAGCAGCAGGACACAGATGGGGCTGGCACCTGCATCTGCTGCTGCTGTAAGAAAGTTTTGATCTCTGGAGGGTGGCGTTTCGCTGTGAGTAGGGCCGTTTAGCTGGGAGAAACAACACCTCCATTCGAAAAGTGTGGCGTTGTTTTTTTTTTCCTTAGCTTAGTCTTAGGTCAGCTGCTCGTAATTGGTGTAAAGCTTTTAGAATGTAAGAAAAAGGAGCTGAAGGTAAAGATCAGAGTGTGTGTGTGTGGATCAGCTTCTTTGGAAATTCAGTCATGGTTGCAGTCTCATGGATTTTTGACATAACTTGGCATGCTCAGCAGAAACAATGGGGAACTCTTGACTGCTCTTGAAGTGTTGGGAAAGTTTCGTGACACCCGTGACTGTTTCAAAGCTATTAAAATCCCCCTTTTTTTTTTTTTAACCAAGGTCAAGGAGATTTCAGGAAGCTGTGGGGTAGGAGAAGGGCCAAGGATATCTTCCTTTTTTTTTTTTTCTACTTATCAAGATCAGCTGTGCTGAAGATAAGGGACCCGCATCCTGGAGGAGAGGGTCATTTATGGCTACTGGATAAACAAGTCCTTGTGAGGCTCCGTAAACCCCTGGCATTGCAAGTTGAGGTTAAAAGGTTACATGGGGATTGTGGTGGTGAGAAATCATATGCACCCATTTCTCACTCTTCCCTAAGCCTTTGCTCGTGGCTGGACCCTGGGGGAGATGACCCCTCGGTCCCCAAGAGCGTAGTGCTCCTATGCCCACCTTTTCCTCAGGGCAGGTAATGCCACCTCAATAGTTGGTATCAAGAGACAAGGATGGGTGAGTCCACAGGTGGTTGATCCCACAGCCCAAAGGTTATACAGGTATCTCCACCCATCAAAAGCCGCAATACCAGGGACTTCTGGCCCTTTGTGCGTCAGTGTGCCCCATCCCCCCTCACCTTGTACTCCTGGGCAGCCTCGTCCATGGGAACCACAGAATGGTTACGGTGTACCTTGGACCTGTCGCTTGCCACGCAGACAAGCCTTTCCTCGTCTTCGCAGGAGAGCTTCAGGGTTTCACGGTGCTCCTTGCACAAGTTCTCCCCTCCTTCCACCTCTCTGACCTGTTGCAGGTTCAACATCTTGGCTACTTCAGTGATGTTGGCCAACTCCCAGTTGGGTCGGAGGCTCTGCTGGGGCACCGTCTCCCTGCAGCGGGGGCAGGAGAAGTTGGTGGTTAGTCCTTCCCAGTTCCGAGTGATGCATACCCGGCAAAAGCTGTGCCCGCAGTGGATGGACACAGGGTCTTGGAAAAGTTCCAGGCAGATGGAGCAGGAGGCTTCATTTTGGAGACTTTCCACAGACATCCTGGCTGCCAAGTTGGTTTTGCTTTTGAATGATCAGGAAGGAGTGAGATTTCTCTTCCTTATTCGAAGCCATTGGTTAAACTGAGGTCCAGCCCCTTTCTAGCAGGGCTTTATGACTTATATTGCTGTGCTGGTGCTGGGAAGTAGCAGTTAGACGGCTGGGGAGGGAAATTGGACAGGCCCATCCCATTTTTACCCTTTCCCAAAGGCACTGGGATTTTTCAGTGTCCAAAGTCTGTCCTTTGAATCCGTGGAGGCCTATGGACTTGGTGACTCAACAGCAGCTAGAGCAGGAGTTTCACACCCTACTAGCACCTAAAAGAGGTTGTGGTGCAGCTGGGGTGGGAAACAGCCACTGGCTGAAAATGCTTCTGAGCTATCACGAGAGGCAGGACTTGGGAAGGACCTCGGCACCCTTCGGAACAGTGTCCCTAGAGCTGTTTGGGAGGACTCTAGCATCTTTTGGGTGACCCTAAGGGTTCAAATGTACAACTTGCCGCAGGGCATGGCCTTCCTGGCTGTCGGAAGAAATTTCTGCCACTCCTGACCTCTGGGACGTCAGCTTTGCCCTTGGGGTAAGGTGGGACATCAGACAAACACCCTGCAGGCACCGCTATGGATCAAAGATGCTCACACGTCCCCGGAGATGGCTGGTGCCTCCAAGACCTCGCAAGGTCCCAGCAGGTTTCTCTGATCTGCAGGGACATAGCTGAGAGTCTGGACTGATGCTCTTCCTTCCTTTTCCTGCTCTTTAAATGCCCTTATTTTCAAAAATTGCTGTTGTCCTTTCTTTCCAGCATCATTCATTTGCCTTTCAACCCGTTTCCAGTCCAGCTGGTTTTCAGGCACATAAGCAGGAAGAGTCATTGCTATTCCCTCTCATCACAGCCGTGATGAAGCAAGAAAGGCTTTAAGTACTTTCATTTGAGCTTGACAAGAAACGGGTCAAGAGGGGGCAGCAAAGCCACCAGGGTTTGCCATGCTGGTGGTGGCACAGCACCATTTTCCCAGGTTTCTCTCTAACAAGAAAGATAAAACAGTCCTTGAAATGCAGAAAGACACTTTAATACAGTCATTTTGCACATAAAAATTTATATAAAACTGCTTACTAAGGTCTCTGACCCAAATATGTGTGTGTGTATATATATAAAAATTGCAGAAAGGCAGAGTTCAAGCCCTTTCTGTTCACTTTTACTCCTCCAACCTCTCCCACCCCACAACTCTGCAAAGGCAGCTGAAATCCACGGGGTTCAACAGCAAAGCCTTAAAATGTGTATATTCTTGCCAATACTCTGAGGTTTTTGGCTCACAAGAGGTCTTGCTGGGAAAATAGCAGATATTACACTTAATTCAGTGGTATCCTCTTTTCCTTTCTAGTAAATAAACCAGGAACCAGAGCCGGCTTCTTCAGCCCTGCAGGAATGTCATTGCTTAAAGTCAAGGTAAGGAAAAATTGGAAAGGATGGGAGAAGAGTAGAAGGGATTAAAGCTGTGAAATCGGTGCCCCGGGGGTTGTTGCACAAATTATAGGCTTCACTTTCCTGCTCGTCCCAGGGTGAAATTCCCTAGCAAAATCTTGGAGAGCACCCAAATATTAAAAAACAAATCCAGAGGTCAGCCCGAGATGATCCCTTCTCAATCTGTTGCTCTTGAAAACCCCACGAGAATGAGACTCGAAGTGGACACCGGGACTCGTTAGCTCCGCTTTATTCTTTACTGTCCGTAGATTCCCAAACTATAGTGCAGTTTCCTGGATCAAACCGAAGGCTTGTCCAGGGCGTGTAATGTCCATCTTTTTCCCCACGTTGTCTCAGGGAGACAGCTGGATCCTGGACTCCCAAACCCAGAAGAAAGGCAGGATTTTTTCTCCATTGAAAGAAGTTGGAGGAAAAGCAAAAGCCAAGGCCTCGTTATCGGCATCAAAGAAAGCCACGTGTCCCTTCTCATAATCCAGAGAGACCCGGATAGTCCTTGGCCTCCCATTCAGAGGCTGAACTGTTTCAAAGGAGGTGAAAGCTTGGAACCTGTCCCCACAGATGCCAACAGCCCAAATCCCCTGGGAAGGGTCGAGGTTAATCCAACCCTTTCTCCATGCCGAGTCTCTGGCCACCCCCACAGCCCAAAATCCCCTGCTGCCCAGCTGCACTTCCCAGTAGTGCCTCCCCACCGTGAAGCCTTCACAACCCAACACAGAGCAGTAGGTATCGAATCTCTGGGGATTGCTGGGCAAATTCTGGGGCGTTTCATCCCACCTCACGCTCCTCCGGTCCTCGGAGAGGACGAGGTGGGGGTTTGCTGTGTCCGGATCCAGAGTCACGTTTGCTGATGGGGAAGGAAAGCACAAGGGAAGAAAACCAGCATATCAGAGGGAAGGTGATGGATATTTCTCTCCATCTGCACCCCCCTGGTTTTTCTCCAGGGATGAAATCTTGGCCTGACCAAAGCTGTTTGGTAAAGGCTTTCTCCATGAAATATCCCATAGAGATCTATTTAAAGGCTCTAATGATTTGTACATTTTTAATTCTGATCAGAGGGGAATAGAAAGTCATCTTGCCACCCCACCAGGAAAGTGTGAATTCCCTGCATTTGCTGTATTTGGGTCCCCTTTTTCATCCCAGTATACCTCCAGTCTCCTGAGACTTACCCCATTGCACATCCAGTTCAACTGGGAGGCTCTCTGGAAGGAGAGAAGAGGAGAGAAGTGCTGTTAGTTTGTTTATGGAGGAGAGGGAGTGTATTAGAAATGGGTAGATGCGAGGAGGTGCACTTTTCCCCTTGCAAAACAAAATCACCAGGTGAACAAGTCCAGCTCATGGATAGATGGACCTTCAAACCCAATATGACCAGCTTTATAAGGATATTTTTTTAATTCAGAGCTGACTGCACCAATTACGAATTGGAGGCAGAGGAGGGAATGGGACAGTTATCTGAACACGCAGAACGGTCTCAAAATAGCTCATTCAGGGCTTATCTAAGGATACACCACCATCCGCTTGCAATGTGTTGACTTTTCACGCTGACTCCCTCTCGGATGGCTAGACGTTACCTACAGCCCATTTGGGTTAAATAGGACCGGAATCAAGAATCTGATTAATTTCCTTTTTTTTCTTTTGTAACTAAGGGGAGGGGCTTGTTCTAGTCCTTCACATTACTCAAGCCTTCAGACATGTGTGCAAATACTCCTGGGAACACAGTTGCCCTCCCTTTTCCAGCTCCAGCCCTAGATAGGAGGGTTATTGAGTAACTCATCGTTAGCATTCCTAAGCCAGGGCTTTATGCTGGTAATTGGCTAGTGTCCACTCCTTTCCAGCTGCAGAAGCGTGTTTAGATTGTCCCCTTCCTTTGTACCTTTGAATTTCCTCAGGGCTTCCTTCAGAACAATGTTTTTCTGAGATAAATCCTTGAGTCTCTTTTCCAGTCTGGGAAACTTCTCTGTCAGTTGCTGGAAAGTCCTTGCTTCACACCTGGAAGGAGAAGACGTTTGTATTCCTTCCTTGCTGAACGAGCTACGTAGTAGAAACCCTGCTTAGAAAAAGCTGCAGGGTGAGTTTGTTTTCCCCCAGGAATCAGGTTGAGTCAATTGAGACACTGCTGGGCATATCGGTGGTCCCAATGTCCCTGTGGAGGACGCACACTTGCTCTGGACCTCCTCGATGGTGGATATTGGCTTCCTCCAGCTGAATGGAGAAGGTGGTGGGATGTGATCTCACCCCAGGGCCGTCTTCTCCCTAGCTTCTTCCTTGCCCTGAGCACTGGGGACCCTGGTAGAGAGGACAACCCCTCCTGCTCCCCCATTCCTGTCCACTTTGTGACACTGTGCTGGGGACAACCGTCCCCTCTGGAAAGGGAGAGCCACGTACCTGGTCAAGGCACTCCTGGCATCCTAAAGGAGAGAGAAGATGGGAATTAAACTTTGAGCGATCTTCAGGCCTGTCTATATCTCTTATCTCCCTCAGATGTCGTTTGCAAGCACACTTTCGTTTGGGTTTTCTTGGGCCAGCACAGAGCAAGATCAGGGACCTCTTGCACTCACACAGTGGCCCATTTGTTCCCCGGCTAGAAGAAATGCTCAAATACAGCTGGTGGAATATCATGTCCACTTCCAAACACTGCTTCTGCTTACGTCCTGCCTGACGTGGTCTCCTGGGGAGGGAGAGTGTGGCCCTGTGCTGGGTAGCCTCACCCCGGACTTAAGCTAGGATTCATTTATTAGCTCTTGCCACAGTTCTGCAAGATGCGCATCAATCTCTCTTGCTTTGCCTGGGGTTGGGAGGGAAACGGTTGGTGGACGCTTCCAAGATGTTGAAACACTAATTCTGGGGTCGTCCTCCTCATGGATGAGTATGACAAAGTATAGCTCATTAATGATGATGTGCAATAGGGCTTTTCATGAAATGAACATCTCAATAAACTACTCAAAATGTCCAGGCAAAGAGAGGGGGAAGAGACCACCACCTCAACGGCACGTTTGGAGCGTCGCAAGCCGCGCTGCCCAGCTCCTCGCTCTCACCTGCAGGGATTTATTCTCTGGCTGTGGGCTCATCCCTTCCAACTCCCAGATGAGGTTGCCCAAGTGGGATATCTCCGCGGAGATCTTCCTATCGTTCTCGGTCTGGGTCTGCACTATCTGCTTCTCCACGTCCTCCAGCCACATCAGGAGGAGACGTTCCTGCTCATCCTGGAACTGGTGCAGCTGCTTAAACACCAACATGATTTTCCACCTCTCGGCTCTCGTCTGTTCCTGCAAGGAGCAGATGGGGAGGGATGAGAACAGAACAAATCCGAGACCTACAAAACCTGGTTAAATAAAACAAGAGCAAGGACTGGTCTTTGGCCCTGAGGCCAGTCTAAGTCCATAGCATGGCTCTGGGTCCCCTTTGATCTTTATGTGATGTGATACCCTGTGGAGTCATAAAAATACTTCTGGCCTTTTGGGGGGATTGTTTTTATTTTTCTGCTCGAGAAAGATGAGGGCGGTGTTGCTTCATGTTTTTCCCACAGCCTGGAGGCAACCAGGCGTTGCATGCAGGCATCTGCGAGGGTTTGATGGCACAGATCCTGCTGGGATAGCGTTTGAGGACGCTGGGGTGAGAGGAGGATTCAGTGGCGAGATCCTGCGGAGGGTGTTGGAAACGGTCCCTGGCAATTCCCCAGAACTCCTAGGCGTTGGCGTTGAGGGCAGTAGCTGGACGGTACAGGACCGAATCCAGGCCAGGGACCGTGGAACAAGCAACCAGCAGCGTATTCATGGTGTTTTCCTGCCATCCCCACTTTATTTAGCAGGAAAGACGCTGCCCGTCTCTGCTCACCTTCACCCCCGCAGCCTTCCCCGTTCTCATGAAGCTGCGATGAAACAGCTGTCATGCTTTCTGCTTCTGCTTTTGAGGAAATCACCATTTCTCACTTCCTTAGAGCTACAGATCCATCCCCCAACCTCTGGTACCCCAAAACAGGGCTGGGGAGGTGGTGGAAACATCTGGCACGTTGCTCTCTCCAAAGGACACGTGTCTGCTTCTGGATGCTCAGGTGCCCCACGCTGTCACGAGAACCACCACCCTCACTGGGACCCAGACAGCTGCGCAGCACTGGAGAAGCCCCACCAGGGTCCGAATTGGGCACGAGCACCCCCGTGGACCTCATGCTTGGTGTGCGGCCGACCCAGCTCCGGGGCTGGATGGTAGAAAGCAGCTCCTGGGGTTGCAGCAGGCTGCGGCAAAGACGGAGAGGTCCGAAACACCATCCCTCTAGAGCACCATCCCGCAAATCCGCCCAGGATGACCCACGTGCCCATCTCCTCCGTCCGAAACGTGGCTCAGCTAAGCAGCAAGCACCTCCCTTCAACCATTCGGAAACCACCTCGCTCTCCACTAGCGTTTTGTGGCTGCCAATTTCCCCTCGAGAAACATCTGCGTTTCATTCACGGGTGCTTCGCTAAGAGGGAGCGAGTACAAGAGAGACGGGCCCGTCCGGGTGGAGCAGCTGGAGGCATTTTCCTCCTCGCTGTAAATTTAGGTGCCAATCCAACATCTTTTAACCTGCAGAAGACCCCTGCACGCGCGCAGCAGCGGCGAGTACATACCAGATGCTTCTGGCTTCTCTTCTCCTCAGCCAGTTTTAATACTTGGAGCCTTTCTCTTTCATCCTTGAGGCTCTTCAGTTTGCTTTGGATTTGCTCCTGGGCATACAAAAAAAAAATAAATAATATTAATCTGCAACTTGCTGGGGAGAGGGATACGCAGCTTCGGTGTTGCTCTAGCTAATTCCTGGTGCGTTTGAGCACGAGACCACCAGAACTCGGAAATATTTAAATATTCTTTATTCCGTTGCCCTTCTTCACCCCAGAGCTTTTCTATGAAGCATATTGCGAATGAAGAGTCAAATAAAGGTAATATTTAATATTGCAGCCTCATTTACACCCCCTATTCCAGTCTTTGCCAGTTCCTTCTCCCGGTGTATTTGTGGCCAGTTATTTTCTGCGTCCACTGGAATCTGTTCTACTTTGGTTGGCTCATTTTATTCCCTCGTGAGCAGGGCATCCATTTTTTACCCTTAATCAGGTTCCCCACATTGCTGCAACCTCCCATCATCTGCCGAGTCAGCGTTTCTGCCCATATTTGTCACCTTCAGCTCTTTCTGCAGTCCGAGGAATAATACGAATGATGACTAACGTTGCCAGAGTATGTTTTTAGGAGGAGATGAATTGCACCTTAGAAATACCCGGGTTTTAACATCTACTCCTAAAAGACGTGCCCGTGACAAATGCCGATGGACGTTTGCAATCGCGCGTGTCCCACCCTGGCCCCTTTTAGTTTTCATCAGCTGATTTTTCTCCCTGCTCCTCGCTTCTTCTTCCTCCCCCCACCTTGTTTCGTGCTCACAGCGTGACTAATGTCACCTTTCACCTCCCCATTCCTAGTCATTTCTTCCCCCGTGGGCAGGCTGAAATGTCACGGAGCTTCCTCCGCACAAGCACCAACTCCTCCTCCTCCTCCTGACCCTGTCCTCCCTCAAGGGAATGAAAAATGCCTCCCAGCATCCTTGTGCTTATCCTGAGATAGCTGCCTAGAAAGAAATTCCTTCGGGGAGAGATTTGCAGCGGAAAGGACAACTCATCTGGGATTTCCCAGGCAATTCTTGCACAAAAATTAGCCGCGAGAGCCCTGCCTGCGCACATGTGGGTGAAGGTGGGGTCCAGCTCTGCTAATTTGGGTATTTTCTATGAGCTACCGGCCTCAGCTTCCTTTGCGGTCCCCTGGGAGCGTGACAGCGAATAAAGCAGTGTCTTTTTGTAAAGGGATCCGAGCCGATGAGGTCACCCTGAGAAGCTTAAATTGAAATCTGACTTTGGAGGTCGTGGTGAAAATCAGGCTTTAATCAATTCGTGCCATCTGGGGGTGACCCTAAGAGTGGATTTTGGTGGTGGGCTGGGTCTGACCCAGCACCCCGAAGTCCCTGCTTGTCCCTGCATGCCCCCAAGCTCAGCTGTGCCCCTCACCGTGCATCTGGGCACCTGCATCACATCCAGGCAGGGCTGGAGCTGGGGCAGCGATGCAAGGCAACCCCAGCTAGATGATCTACCAGCTCCACCCAACCTGCTACATCCCAAACCTTGGGAAATCCTGCGGAACACCCTTCCCCATATCCTTGGGAAGGTGGAGGAGCCCCCGGCTAGCGGACCTCCGACCCTGACAGGCCCAAAAAACCCCCCAAACAGAGCAAAGCACTGCACTGTGATCTCTTACTTTGCACTCCTGGGCAGCTTCTTCGATGGGGGCGACGGTGTGAGCGCGGTGAGCATGGGAGCGGTCGCACACCACGCAGATGGCCGTCCGGTCCTCCTGGCAGAAGAGCTTGAGCGGTTCCTGATGCTTTGGGCACAGGCTGCCCGCTCCGGCCGCGTACCCTGCCCTCGAGCTCAGCTTCTTGGCGATCTCCGCCAGGTTCCTCAGCTCACGGTTTGGTCTAAATTTTCTTTTCTGGGCAATTCCTCGGCACTGGGGGCAAGCGAACCTCCGGTCCGACTTTCCCGAGCATCGCGTGATGCAGTCGCGGCAGAAGCTGTGCCCGCAGTTGATGGACACCGGGTCGCTGAAATAATCCAGACAGATGGAGCAAGACGCTTCTTTCTGCAGACTCTCCAGCGGGTCGCACTCGGCCATGGCTGAAGAAGAATGACACGATTACCTTCGCTTCATTGAATATTTTTTTTTTCTTTCAGCAGCAGCTGGGAGTTTTCTTCTCGATTAGCCTTTGCTATCTGAACTGGGAGGTCTTGTTTGAAAAGTGCAGCCTCATAAGGGATGTAAAAGGAAGGAGGGGCGGAGAAAGGGGAATTTCAGGCTCTTTTCTGCGCGAAACAGTTTTGCAACACCCCTCTGAAACCTGAGTCACTCCAAGAGGCGTTTCAAGGTCTTCAAAAGTTTGCTGCTAAAGACAAAAAGAAGTTCCTTGCCCTGACTTGTGACCTCCGAATCCCAAATAATGACTTGACAGCGGGGAGCTTTCGGCAGAGAGAACAGCTTATGGATGCCACTGCTCTCTCCTTCCCCCTCGCCAACGTCTCTGTGCAGCCAAACCACAAAATTATGGGGGAAACCCCCCCTTTCTTCCCTCTTTTCCCAGGTGTTTTTGAGCCCAGCTCAAGGAGGAGGAAGAGCCATGGCGTTGATCAGCAATACCCGAGCTCAGCGCTGCTGCTGGATACCCCGAATTGCGGAGCTCAGCATCCTCACCGCTCATCCAGGAGGTGATCCCAGCCCACAGGAGGGCAGGATGCTCCCACGTAACCGCTGGGACCGGGAATAAACCCGGTCTGAGGGATCTCCGGGTCAAACCGTGCCCAGGCTGAATCAGCTTGGTGTATATTTTAACTTTCAGCTGGGGCTGATCAGCCAAATCAAGTTGCAGCCCTGCGATATATTTGTGCATCGTCATGTACCTCCCTCCTTCCTCCGTACGTGCTCAAGCCAAAGAATCGCGGGTTTAATTGCAAATGAGTAATCTAAGCTTTGCTTTCTTTTTTGGCCACCTCTGCAGCTGCAGCTCTGGCCGCGTGAGACGCCTGCAGCTCCTGAGCTGCAAGAAGTGAGTTGATGGAGGAAATGAATCACACAGCACCAAAAAAATAATAAAAATGAGAGAAGTGCTGCAGACATCCTTGGCGAGATAAGTCAGGGCGTGCTCGGGGGGGTCACCATGGTCATTCCCTGCCCTGGAGCCAGGCACCAGGGTCGGGCCCATCCTGAAAGGGGTTTGGTTGAGATGCTCTTATAGACACCTCTGTGCTCTCCTCCAGCAATGGGCCCTTTTCCACCTGGGGGAAAGGTTTTGCCCGTGCCAAAAATACTCCCGCCTGCATGTTTGGGCATGGGATCCCTGGCAGCAGATAAACGTTCATCTTGTACCCGTCCGCGCGTGCTGTTGCCCACCGGCGCAAGCGCTGAGCCCAGCCTTCAGCATCCTCCCTTGTGTCTCCGACCTGCGAATCCAACAGTCTCACCTCCTTCAGCCAAAGCTCTGGGGAAATATTAACACCAGGCTCACGCCAGGCTTACGCACAGCCCAACCCTCGGCAAACCCACCCAGCCGGCCGCCGGGTTTCGATTCAGTTATCAGCAAGTCCACGGTCCCCTCATTTGCTCTACGAGAATTTCAAAATCCTGGTCCGTCCAGATTGAAAATCTCCATTTTTCTCCTCCCCACAAGGGAAGGAACTCAACGTACCGCAAAGCCACGTCGGTTATTTTTTAGGTGATGAACAGCTTAGCTATTTTTTTCCAGTACATTGCAGGAAATGAAGCTACGCTGACCAGTCTCTAAATTTCTCTGCTAGCTGCCTCCTTCCCCCTTTTTAAGATGAGCAAACTTGACCTCTTTTCCCAGCGGCTTCCCCACCGTCCCCGACCACTTCTGACGTCGCCTCGGCCACCTCTCTGACCCCATGCCTCATTGCCACTAGTTCACGATGATTTGAAAACCTCTAATTCAGCCGAGAAGACGCCGATCTCCTTTTTTATCTCTGCTGCAGCCGTAATTTTGGCACCCCGGTGTGGTACCTGGGGTTATCATAGACGGTACTATCAGTACCTACGGATGAGTTAACTCTAAGGTCGCAGCAAGCCCTGTTAGGCTAAAATAAAATACAATGGTCTTTCCCATTTCTCACAGGCATGGCAGCAATTCGGCCTCAGTTTAAGCTCTTTGGGGTCTCTCCAGAATAGCAGGTTTTTAATGTCATCTGTGTAGCTGCTACGATGCTGCAGCTCTTGCTTTCCTTGGGCGTTAACTTTGCACATCGATGTGAGCTCTTCTGCCTTAGGATTTCTCTAAATTACAAGTTAAATATATACACACACCCCTCCAGAAGCCAGAAGGGGAGATGAAGGGAAAAAAAAAAACCCACAAAACCAAACAAAAAAGGACAAATAAACCCAAGGAAATTAATGTAGGGGGGGGGGGGGAAGTGGCATTGCGGGGAATTCACGTTGCAGCCCTCCTTTCTGCTTCAGAAAGGGAATAAGGGGCTGTATTGGGGCTCCGACTCCCTGCGTGACGTGAACCGGGCTTGGAAAACTTAAATTATAGAGGGGAAATGATGGAGGAAGGGCTGCGATTAAAAAAAAAAAGAGGGAAAATGATGGAAGAAGGGTTGCAATTAATACTTAAATAGAGGGAAAATGATGGAGGAAGGGTTGTGATTGAAGCTTAAATAAAGGGAAAATAATGGAAGAAGGGTTGTGATTTTGAAAAGAGGGAAAATGATGGAAGAAGGGTCGCATTTAAAACTTAAATAAAGGGAAAATGATGGAAGAAAGGTTGCGATTCTCATCACTGGTTCCAGAACTTTTCCTTCCACAAAATCCAACCCTTTTCTTGTAATAAAAACATGAAGAGCTGGGGCTCAGCCGCTTTCAGGAGTGGGCTTTTGGTGGGGGTGGAACGTCCTTTTGTGCCCCAACGGAGGGGAGGAAAAAAAGAGCGAAGCGCCCAACGTGGGGCTCGAACCCACGACCCTGAGATTAAGAGTCTCATGCTCTACCGACTGAGCTAGCCGGGCTGCTGCGGGGCGCTGCCTGCGGCCCCGGCCGGCCCTGCGGGGTGGGGGGGTGCGGGGTCCCGGGGCGGTCGTGGGCGTCAAATGGCCCCGGGAGCCGGTCCCGGGGAACAGCCGCTCCCGGGGGGCGCGGGGACGGCCCACGCAAGCTGCGGGGCCGAGGCGTTTGTAAGAGCTAAAAGTGCTTGTGTGAAAGTGAGGAAAAGGGGAAAAAAAGGGGGCGGTGGGGGAATAAAAAGGGGAA
>VZTV01047808.1:50370-61784 GCA_013400875.1 Anhinga rufa
CCCCCCCTCCCCATCCCCATGGCGGCCACAGCGGTTTTAGGAGACGGGGTCCCTTCGGGGGGCTCCGGCGGGAGGCTGAACCCGGTGGAGACGCTGCAGGAGGAAGCCATCTGCGCCATCTGCTTGGACTATTTTGTGGACCCGGTTTCCATCGGTTGCGGGCACAATTTCTGCCGCGTCTGCATCTCGCAGCTGTGGGGCGGCGAGGCCGAGTACGAGGTGGCCCCCGGGGCGGCGGTGGGCGGCGGAGAGGTGGGGATGGGCGACATGCTGGAAGAGGATCTGGAGGATGAGGAGGATGAGCTGGATGAGGACGAGCTGGATGTGGAGCAGGAGGAGGAGGAGGAGGACGGTGGCGCCGAGGAGGAGGAAGACGATATGTGGAGCGAGGAGGAAGACGATGCCGACCTGTGGGAAGATCCCGTGGAGGAGGACATGTGGGACGGTGGGGTCGGGGGAGAGCTTTACTTTGGGGACGAGGACTATGACGAGGATGTGATGGAGGAAGATGTGGAGGAAGAAGAGGAGGTGGAAGAGGAGGAAGAAGAGGTGCAGACGCCTCCTCCCCCTGTCCTGGCCCCGCGGCCTCAACGCCTCCAGACCTTCACCTGCCCTCAATGTCGAAAAACCTTTTTCCAGAGAAATTTCCGACCCAACCTTCAGTTGGCCAACATGGTGCAAATCATCCGCCAGCTGCACCCGCACCCCCAGCGCCTCGTGCCGCCCGCTGCCGGTCCCTCGGTTTCGGGAGCCGCGGCGGGGGTCCCGGGGGCCCTGGTAGCGGTGGGGGGTCAGGGACCACCAAATCTGTGCGAGAAGCACCAGGAACCCCTCAAGCTCTTTTGCGAGGTGGACGAACAAGCCATCTGCGTGGTGTGCAGAGAGTCGCGGAGCCACAAACATCACAGCGTCGTCCCTCTCGAGGAGGTCGTGCAGGATTACAAGGTACGCCAGGGTTTCGGGGTTGGGATAATGGGGTGGTTTGGGGTTTTTTTTCTTGTTTTGGGGGGGGAAACAGAGCTGTCGGCGCTGGCAGGAGCCAACGGCGTGGGCTGGGTGGTGCTGGCGGCAGGCAGACGGCGTTGGGTGGTTGGAGGCGGCGTACGGGTGGGTCTCGCCAGGCTGGTTCGGCGAGCGGAGAGTTGGGGAGGGGGGGGGAGTTGGAAACGACACGAACGGGCTGCGTGGGTTGGGGCGCAGGAGACCAGGAAGCCACGAAGCCGACGGCTGGGTTGGTTTGGATGGGGAGGGTCTGATTAACCGCAGGGAGGGAGGTTTGGGGACCAGGCGGTGACGGTAATGAAAGCAAAGCCAGCTGGATGGTGGAGAAATCATCCCGCTGAGGAGCGGGTGAGCTCAGCTGGTCCCGCCGGGCTGGACTTGGGTTAAACCCCTCCAGGCTGCAGCGGGTTGAAACGAGCACCCACAGTGTACTGGGTTCACACCTTACAAAGCCTTTCCCAAGCGGCTCTCCAGCCCGAGGGTCTTCAGAGCCCGGCCCCAAATCCCCAGCGCCCGAGACCCTTCGTTAGGGGTTTTAACAGGGCGGCTTTGCTGCCTCGAAGGTGTCGCTTCCCACTCGGACACGACTGGGCACCCCGAAACGAAGCACAGCAGGAGGACGGGGGACCGATGGTCACCGAGCCCTTCAGGCTGCTGCTTACCCCGTGTCTCTTGCGGCTTCGGTTTCTCTGCAAGGTCACGTCTCGCTTTTTGGGGTCTTCTGGAAGAAAGGAGTGGGTGTTTTGGTTCCTTTAATATCCAAAGGCATCTCGGAGGAGTCGCTGCCGCACATGGTTGTGTCTCACCTCATCCTCCCTCGCTGGAAGCTCTCCGGAGCTTCAGCCGTGACTGCTGTGTTGGCAGCTCCCATCGGAGAGAGCATCCTTTGAGCCCCTGGAGATTTTGGGGGCGTTTGGTAGCCAGGAGGAGGCTTGGGGAGATGGAGGTGGTTTGGGGAGGGGGAGGAAGGACAGCAATGGGGTGTCTCATCCCTGCGTCGGGCTGTTTCGCAATGGGTTGTCGGAGTGTGGCCGGCAGCGCTGTCGGCTCAGTCCATTTTTCCCCTTTCCTTTGCCATGGGAAAGACGCTGCAAATACTCAAGGAGGCAGAAAAATTAATTTCTAAAGGGTAGGGTTGTTTGTGAAGGGCAGAGGGAGGGTGGCAAGGCGGAATTGGTTGGGTTTTTGGAAATGCCAAAGCTTATTCAGCGCAGGGAGCCGTGACTGATGAAGCAGGTAGTGGTTTTGTCGTTGGCTTAAGCTGATCTAGGACCACGCTGCAGCCTGAAAGGATGGTCTAAGCCTGCCCTAGGCTTGTGCTGAGTTTAGGAGCACAGATCCCTCTCTGGGTCCTGATCCCAACCCAGCAGGACGCATACGCAATGGCTGGAGCCACGCATCGAACAGTCTGCGCTTGGTGACCGTGGGTCTGGCGTTTGTGCGTGTTCCCCAGTCTGAGTGGGGCAGGATTTTTGGCTTTCTAATTAAAACCAGCTCCCAGAACAAGCACTTACAGAAAGCAGAAGGAAAGTGGTCTGAAATCTGGGCAGGAGGTTTTCTTCTCAGCCCTGCCACGGAGTTAGGGACCGAAAGAGGGGATTGCCTGAGCCAGGGTTGCCTGAGATGAGTTTCTTTTTCTCAGAACAAACTCCAGAGCCACCTGGAGCCGCTGAAGAAGAAGCTGGACGCAGTCCTGAAGCAGAAATCCAATGAGGAGGAGAAGATCACGGAGCTGAGGGTAAGAGCCGGCTGCGCAGCGCGTGATTCCTTTCCACACTTACTCATTTCCCATTTCTCAGTCTTCTACCTTTCACCCTGCCAAAAAATAATCAACCCTCAGCTAAGGAGGACGCTGAAATGCCAGCGCTGGGAGCATGTCTTGGCCCGAAGTCTGGTGAGGGGGATGAGCAGGGAAGCTTTTCCCCCTTCTGCCGTGCGGATTTGAGCTCTCACGGAGGCGTTGCGGTCCCTTTGCTGCAATCGTTGGGATCTCAAGGGCTGGAAGCCGTTTCCCTGCTGAGTTAGAGCTTGATTAAGGGGGATTTGTGCCTGAATGTGCTGTGGGAATTGGTAGCCTGGGAGAGGAAACAAACTGATGTCCTTTGGGTTTGCCACTTGAGCTAAGGATGCCTTTCCTCCCCCTTCCCCGCTCCGCAGGACAAGATGAAGCTGGAGATCAAAGAATTTGAGTCGGACTTCGAGGTGCTGCACCAGTTCCTCATCGGGGAGCAGGTCCTGCTCCTACACCAGCTGGAGGAACGCTACGAGAGCTTGCTGGCCCGTCAGAGCAGCAACATCAGCCAGCTGGAAGAGCAGAGCGCTGCCCTCAGCCGGCTCATCGCCGAGGCGGAGGACAAGAGCAAACAGGACGGGCTGCAACTTCTCAAGGTCTTTTTTTTATCTTATCCCTGGGACGGGAAGAGGGAAAGTTGCCATCAGGGATCCCAGGAGGAGGGCAGGGCCCTGCTGCCATGCCGGGCAAGGCTTCTCCCAGCTGTTATTGAACTTTCCCAAAGAGCTGTAAACTGGGATGGTTGGTGTAGTTGATCTCTGGACCGTGAACCCTTGCTCAGCTCTGCGCCGGCAGCTGTAGGAGCTCTGGCCCAGCTTTACGGCGAGGAGATAACATTAGCAGTGGGAATTAAGCAGAGCTGCCAAGTTGGGAGCGGACCTTGCTTCAAAAAGGGTCATCTTCATGGGAGCGTGTCCTTCCCTGATGGCGCGATCCTTCCCCGTCCCTGCGGTCAGGGATCCCGCAACGTCTGTGGGACCTCGGAGGGGAAAAACAGGATGCGCCGAGAGGTTTGGGGTTTGTTAGGGTGCCTGTAGTAGTGGGAAAAGCCTCTACCGAGGGCTGAATCCATGGGATATGTCTCTCCGTGGGATATTTCCATCGCCTGACTGCGGGAGGGGACTCATCCTGTCCGGTGGAGCGGTTGGCTCCTTGCAGCTCGGCACGGCTGCTAAGAGGATTTGGTGTGAGCCACGGTGGGATCGGCTTCAGTCCTCCTTAATCTTTTCTTTCTCTTTCTCCCTGTTTCCCACCCGGCTCCCTCCTTTTGCAGGACATCAAAGGCACTTTTATCAGGTCAGTGACTTTCCGTCTGCATCTTCTTGCTGTAAATGGGGAGGGTTTTTTTTTCCCCACGCACAAAAGCTCTTGAGCTTTTGTTTTAAACCCCGTGCGGTGGGAGCTTTTCCAGGCTGGGGTTGGCTAACGCGAGGGAAAGCTCAGTTTTACCCGTGGTAGGAACTGCTGGCTGATGGCCCGGTGGGGGATAAATGGGATTTTTGAGGATAACTTGGGACATACGGGAGAGGAGGAAGGCAGGGAAGAGGTCTCAGAATCCCTCGCAGCACCTGGCAGCCGCTTTTTGGGTGCGGAACTGGGTCTGCCCACGCAGGCCTCGCGCCCTGGGGAAGCGGGAGCCGCTGGTAAGTCTGGAGGGATCATTTTTTACCCCCCTCAATCTTTAAATCGGACAAACAGGCGCTGTCCTAAATCGGCTCCAGGTAACGGAGCCGTGTCGGAGCACGGTTGGTGCTGGGTGGATGGGTGGATACTGCTTCGTCCCTTCCCGGGATTCGGCTGCTTCCTGCGGTCGAGACAGGGTGGGGACCGCCAGCCGTACCAGTGTAACCAGTTCGATCTCTGCCCGGCTCTGGGATTTTGGGCTGCGCACAGGGCGTCTCGTTTCTCCTGTTGTCTTCAGCCCACTGAACCCTCACGTTTCCCCCTCCTCCCCGGCAGATGCGAGAACATCAAATTCCAGGAACCCGAGATGGTGCCGGTGGACGTGGGGAAAAAATACCGCAACTACTTTCTGCAGGACGTGGTGATGAGGAAGATGGAGAAAGTCTTCAGTAAAGTCCCTCAAGGTGAGCCAGACCCGGCTCCTCTGCCCAGGGGGACAATGTGGCTTCTCAGATCTCTCGTTGGGGTTGGGGTTCCCGCTCCAGCTCTGCTTTCCCAGGATTTGCACCCTTTTCTTCCACCAGTCCCCTTGATACCGGCCTCTTCCCTCCTTCCTCTGTCCCTGGATCCGGATTCTCCCCTAACACGCTGTCTCTGCTCATCCCAAAAGCAGAGCTGGTTCCGGAGTTGCCGACAGCTCTGTGCGGGGCTGGGATGGGACTTGTCTCAGAGCTAAAAAGCACAGAGTTGGGGGGGATCCAAATTTTCAGCTCTTATCCCAGTCAAAACCAGTACAGACCCACAGCGGGGGCTATTGGTTATGATAGCCACTGGTGCTGCAGGTATGCACGTGGGTGAGGATTTGGGGTTGGGAACTAAGGGGTGGGGGGGGGAATCTTGGGATTGGGATCTACGGAAAGATGAGCAGCGACCCCCTAACGTCCCCGTCTCCCTTCCAGCCGACGTCACCCTGGACCCCGACACAGCCCACCCTCGCCTGAGCCTCTCCCTGGACCGACGCAGCGTCAAGCTGGGCGAACGCCGTCAGGATCTGCCGGACAACCCCAAACGTTTCGATTCGGATTATTGCGTGCTGGGTTCCCAGGGTTTCACCACCGGTCGTCACTACTGGGAGGTAGAGGTGGGAGGCCGACGAGGTTGGGCGGTGGGCGCGGCCCGCGAAACGGCTCGTCGCAAAGAAAAAACGGTGGGTCCTCACCAAAAACGGGAAATTTGGTGCGTGGGCACCAACGGGAAGAAGTACCAGGCGTTGACGGCCACGGAGCAGACAGCCCTGTCGCCCAGCGAACGGCCCCGGCGCTTCGGCGTCTACCTGGACTACGAACGGGGCCAACTCTGCTTCTACAACGCCGAGAGCATGACCCACATCCACACCTTCAACGCCTCCTTCCACGAGCGCATCTTCCCCTTCTTTCGCATCTTAGCCAAGGGCACCCGCATCAAAATCTGTGCCTGACCGACCGTCCCTCGCCCTCCCCGCCGGCCGCCTCTACCCGTGCCGGATCCGGCCTCGCCCTGGGATCCGGCCTTGCACACGGCCACGCTCTTTCCCCCTCGAATCCCTCGGATTCCAGTTTGGGATCCAACGCTGCACTTGTCTTCTTGCACCCGCTTGCTCACAAGATCTCTTCCCTCAACCCTCCTGCCAGCTCCTCCCCGGGATCTCGCCCCCGCCACGCCGATCCGAAGCTGGTTTTGTTTGGAATAAGGAAGGATCCACCTCGGAGGCGTTTTCACTTTGGCTCTGGCTGCTCGGAGCGCCTCTCTCCCTTTTCCCAGTCGACGCCTGAAGCTTTCCAGCGTGTTCTCCACCCGTGTCGCACCTCAGAGCTCAACCATGGGCACGTCTTGGCTCTCTTTGGATGCGGAGCTCGAGCCGTCGGGGGCAGGGGGGGGATCCGCACGGCCAGGAGCGACTTGGCTTCTTCAAACTCCCGTCATCATCTTTCCAACCTCATCGGCTTTCGTATCCCGGTTGCGCCGAGGTGCCTGGATTTCTTGGGATGCATCTTTCAGACCCCAGCTGGTGTTTGGACCCAGAGTGGAACCTGCTTTAACCTGCCATCTTCTCCTGGTTTTTAACTCGCCTTCCCTGTCATTTGGGGGGGAGGTGATGTGTCTCAGATCTCCTAACCGCCCCCCCACAGTCCCTTCGTAACCATTTCTTGTGGGCCTGGCACTTTATTGGGGGCCGAGGAGGGTGCAAAGAGCTGGTTTCCTCCTCCAGAGCCGGCGCAGGAACCGGCCTCCCGTTTCCCCTTGCAGCTTGAGAGCTCTCCGAGATGGGGATATTTATTTTCTCTCCCCCTCCTTTATTTTTTCTCAGCTGCTGTTGAGTTTCCAGCTGAATCCTGTCCCACTCGAGAGACTCTGACCGCACCGGTTGTGTTTTCTTCTTTTCGTTGGTGGATTGGTATTTTTTTTTTCCTGTTGGCATTACAGAGCTAGTTCAAAATATTTTTGGCTAAAATGAGAATTAAATGGAGATTTAGTTTTATGAAATGTCAAGAAATAATAATAATAATAATAAAGAATAAGGTTGTAAACCCGAGTCTTTGGCTTATTGAGATCCCGGTGGCGGCCTGAAAGATCTGGGAGCCGTTGCCAAACAAGCCTGGCTTAAATTGCACACCGGAATTGGGGTCCAGGTCCCCCACAGCCTGCCTTACAGAATCACCCGTGAGCCTCCTGGTAAACAGATCCACTTTAAATCTTGTCTTGTTAATCTTGACCTAATCCTTCCTAATTAGATTAGGTCAGGCCCGAAGCCCTGTGTCTGTATCCCTTCCCAAAGCAGCCTGTCATGGGCAGCATCCAGCGGCCGAGCTGGCGTCACCAAGGGACCCAAGTCCCTTCCGGCTCAGTGACACGGGTGGCTCGTGGCTCTGCCAGCCAGGAAAAAGCCCCCAAAAAAGTCCTAAATCTGCAGAAAACAGCTTGTTTGTGCAAGGACTCAGTGCCTGGAGGTCGAGACGATCCCTGTTTAAACCTCTCCTTCGTTAGCTGCTGCCAACGTCCCCGGTGGGTGACACCACCTGAGGGCCTCGCTTCTGTAACCACCGTTGCCTCTCAAAATTATCTATTTTCTGTTTTTTCTTGGGAATTGTGTTTGTTTTCCCAGGTCCGCAGGGCTTTCGCAGCGACACCACACGTGGGAGAAGAAACACAGAGTCCCTCGTTAGCCAGAAGGCCAGAGAACCTCCTCCAAGTCCTACGCAGTCATGTAATTATTTCCCTCCGCTATGATTTTTTTTCTCTATCATGGGTTTTAACTCACGCGATGATTTTTGCTTCTCGTAGCTCTCAAAAGTTCTGCTGGTCACCCTGTCCTCAACCCCAAGCCCTGTCCCACCATGATGTCCCCAACCTTGGAAGGCGTGGGGACAACTTCTCGTGGACATAAAGCTCTCCCCGGAGGGGATGTTGTGTTTTTTGCCTCTCCCTTAAGGTCCCTGATCTGTGTCCAGCTGGAGTAAAGCTCCGACCCCAGCTCTTCCGTGAACCTCCAGGTTGTGGGATGACCCAACGGTGGACACGAGGTGGCCACGAGCTCGATAAGAGCGCTCTTTTATTGATTTATTTTGTACACAAAATTTACGGTTTCTCGCTACTGCGTCCTCATCTGGTCCCGATGGTGACTTGCCACACCCGGACGAGGTTATCCGTGTAGCCGGCAAACAGGGTCTACGGAGAGAAACGGAGTCGGGTCACGGGAAGGGTTGGACAGCCAGCGAGGTGGGACCTCAGGATGTGAGGATGAGGGACTGTGGTCCTCGGAGGGCAAATCCCAAAGCAGAGAGGGACCACCACCAGCCCCAGGTGTTGGGGAGACAAAGGAGAAGAGCTCAAGGGCTGGGAAGGGACCCAGGGAAGTTCTTGCCCTTGCTGGCAGGGATGGCTCCAGGAGCGGAGCACAAGTGTCTTCACGGTCCCTAAGCTCCAAGAGCAGCAGGAGGGTCCCCAAAACCCTCCTTCCCCAGGGCTGGGATGCCGGGACGGGGAGAAGGGGATGGTTTTTACCTGCCCGTCTGCGGACCAGGCCAGAGAAGTGCACTGGGGTGGTTCGGCTTTGCTGCTGGTGCTGATCACCTCCTGCTTCAGCTCATCCACGATGATTTTGCCTTCCAGGTCCTACAGGAGAAAGAAGAATGTGAAGGAACGAGGTGTCCTGCGGCGAGACTCCCACGGCCGAATCCAACCCACTGCCCGAACGCTCTGAGGGAGCAGAGGGTCACTCAGAAACAGCCTCTGGATTTCCGCACAGAGATGCAGTCAGATGGCATTGAAGTGTTTCATCACGGTGCAGTGGCTCTGCCCCACGGCCACCACAACCCTCCTCGGCCACAGGCACCAGTCGCTGCCGTGTGAGCCACCCCAGTGGGAACGCTCCTCCAAGAGAGCTCCTCCTCCAAGATATACGATCCAAAGCGAGGATTTCAACCACGAAGGTGACTCCAAACCCGGCACAACCCAAAAGCCGAAGAAAGTGAGTCTTCTGAGGGAGCCCTGCCCAGATGGGGACAGAGAGGGGCTGAGGACCGAGCGGTGACATACCCAGATCTTGATGCTGGGTCCAGTGGCAGCACAGAGCCAGTAGCGGTTGGGGCTGAAGCACAGGGCGTTGATGATATCTCCTCCGTCCAAAGTGTAGAGGTGTTTGCCTTCATTCAGGTCCCACAGCATGGCCTGGCCGTCCTGCGGGGCAGGAGGAGTCAGAGCAAACCCCAACGCTCGTCACCTGCGCCTGGATTTATCCTGCCCCCGCCAAGGCCTTTTTCCGCCCCGACCACTGTTAAGCTGGAGCGCTTTGCCTGCCAGCCAGCGCCGATACGGAAAAGTTAAAGGACACGGCAGGAAAATTCAAAGAAAACACATCAAGGGCTGAAATATAAGAGCTAAAGAAGGTCCCTGGCGCCGGGTGAGCATCTTTTGTCATGGTTTCCCCCCTTGCTTAACATCTGCTACTAGGACCATGAAGTCAGGCCAGGTCTTTGGGCTGTTACCACCCCACTCAAGCCATGACCGAGATGTGGAGCCCAACACTCTCCGCGTGGGAGACGCAGAAATGAGCCAGAGGTGCTGGTAGGATGCCAAGATCTCGTCTCGGGGCGTCAGCCTTTTCCCCCCTGCGCCGTGACACGTACCTTGCCACCGGAGGCACAGAGGGAGCCGTCGGGGGAGACGGTCACCGTGTTCAGGTAGCCCGTGTGCCCGATGTGGTTAGTCTTCAGCTTGCAGTTAGCCAAATTCCAAACCTGGGTGGGGAAAAACACGGGGGCAGAAGAAAAGGGGGTTAAACACTGCTACTGCACCCCGATTCTAGGGATACAGGGGGAAAAAGCCCTTCCCCAGAGCACTCCGGCTCCTCCAATCCTCCTCCCACCGTTGCAGATCAGCTGGGGGAAGCCGATCCCACCTCACCTTCACCAGTTTATCCCAGCCGCAGGAGACGATGATGGGGTTGCTGCTGTTCGGGGAGAAACGCACGCATGACACCCACTCCGAATGACTCTCGTCCTGGGGAAGAGGAACGACGCCGGGTTCACGGTGAGGAAACGCGGCCGGGTCTTCCCCGCCCCGTCCACGGGGCGCTGCAAGATCAGACCTGCCGCATCCCGTCGCTCCGCAGCTTCCCCAGGCCTCCCCCGTGTCTCCCATCCCTCATAATTGCAGGACTTGTCCTCAGACCCACCCCCCAGGGAGAGGTCAGCAGGCAACGTCTCACTTCTAATCATTAGGATAGGGCTGGGAGACCTGGATTCCCGATCAAAAGCGGTGGGAGTGGACCTAAACCCACGACCATGGATGTCCTTTCTCATGGAGGTGCGATCTGGAAGCCCACCTTCCCCGGCTCACCTGCACCGTGTACTTGCAGACGCCCAGGGTGTTCCAGAGCTTGATGGTTTTGTCCCTGGAGCCCGAAACGATCTGGCGGTTGTCGGAGGAGAAGGCCACGCTCAGGACGTCCTTGGTGTGGCCCACGAAGCGACGGGTGGTGGTGCCGCTGCAGGAAGAAAGAGACAACGGGAGAGCTCGCGGATAAATTCCACCAAGGAGTGGGGGGAAAATTCATATATTTGAAGGAAAAAGAAACACAGAGTGGTCTACAAAAGGGTAAGGAGTGATGGTTCCCTTTCTCCTTCAAACTCTGGAGAAGGATTGGGAGAATTGGGATGAGTTTGGCCCATGTGCACACCTGGCTCTGCAAAGCCCAACCCTCTTCTCCTGGCTGTACCCCCAATTCAGCCCAAAATGACCCCAAAAGAGCTTGAGCCCCTCCACTGCTTCTCTCCCATCATAATTGCAGGACGTGTCTTCAGATTCTGGAGAATCAGTAGACTTTATGTCAGGTTTAATCACTGGGAGAGGGAGCTGAGGAAGAGCAGCCGAACGCCCCAACTCCCACCTCCGTTCCAAATCGTGGCACCGGCCGCAGAAAACTACCCCCCCGTTGGGATTTATCTCCCAACCCAAGAGCAAATCATCCCGTTTTCAAGGCACATTGATGACCTCAATCCCTGTCCCGGCATCCAAATGAAGCAGGGAGACCCCTTACGCCCACCCAACCCAAACACCCCGGTCCCCGCCGCTCACGTGGTGAGATCCCAGAGCCGCAGGGTGCCGTCCCAGGAGCCCGAGAGAGCGAACTGCCCGTCGGAGGAGATAACCACGTCGCTGACGAAGTGCGAGTGACCGCGCAGGGCTCGCTGCGGGATCCCGTAGTTGGTCTCGTCACGGGTCAGCTTCCACATGATGATGGTTTTGTCTGTAGGGGAGGCAGAGAGAGGCATGGTCGGGGTGGGGGTCATCCTGGGGACCACAGCCACAGGAATGGGAGAGCTGCCAAGGAACACAGTGGGACCAGGTCTCTGCTGCTTTTCCCACCCCTCCTGCCCATGCTTCTGACCCCAGCGTGAAGACCAGGACCCTCCTCCTCAGCACCTCTGCCCTGCTACACCCCAGCCCCGTCCTTGGC